>JAQFYB010000464.1:0-53595 GCA_034694085.1 Pogonognathellus longicornis
GCACTCTTCGGTTTCACACCCTGTGTATTACTCTTCCTATTGTATTTCTTGGTAAGTTCTGCACAAAACAAGATATTGTGTTTCCAATTCCGAATTAATTCCAAGTATTTGACGTCATGCTATGAGGATAGTATTTGTAGTGATATAGTTACTTTAGTACTATGGTACATATAAGGCGAAGGTAAAGAAGGAATGGAATTAGCCACTTGCAATGGGTTCGAGTATTATATTAAATTTAGATTAAACACAGTGCGTGGTACCCTCCGTGCCCTTTGTGATGTGGTGGATATATATGAGGTTGATGATGGAAACAAGGAATGTTAATCCATGTGCACACAACAAAAAAGCATTACATACTCACTTTACCACCCATTACACTTCTGCCACTAACTGCGCATTTGGATGTTACTCAAACACAATTAAAATATTTTTTCAGCTCATATTTATTTATTGTAGCGATATACATTTATGCGAGATAGGAATCACTAAAAAACTACAAAGTAGCAAGGCAACGTGTAATCATTAATATATTATTTCCAAGTGTTTTCCGCTTAAGAACTATTTAAGACATCTGTTTCAACACGAGAGCCAACGTATATATAAATAAATCATCATAACAGCTATACTATACATTATGTACTCGCCTAGGTGGTATGATTTGCTACAATTTATCCTCGCATTAATATAACAATTAACATTATTGACATTTTTACAAGTAATTAAAGATCATATTGCTTTGAGATAGAAGGAGAAAAAATCCTAGTAGTTAGTGCGTACTCCAATGCAAATTGAATGCTTTAAGGAATACAACGTCTCATTATTCGTATTATTTGCTCTATAATTAAGTACTAATAAACACACGCGGAGTTCCGTTGTTGGCTGCGTGACATGAGTTCGTGTATTATCGTATTTCATACATAAATATAAAGCTATTTTATATATAGTCACATATTTTATGTACTATTATAGGCGTATGTGTTTCAATAAATACTGACAGGGTAATAATATATGATTCTCCTATATTATAAATTGATGGTACATTCAAGCAACATTTTTCTTACAGCCTATTCCCGCTAATGTACTAAATGTTCAATGGATATCCATATCCAGTTACACTGTTTATATTTACATTTAGCGACGAAGACAAGGACATTCACTTCATCACACAGCAGCAGCTGAACCAATTAAAATTGTTTTATTACATTTTATAGCTCGTGTCAATACGCATAACACTCTCCATCACCATATGCATATTAAATATTATTTTACAGCCTAATGCGCCAATAAATGATGCCGCACAACGCACGTACACAAATTTGTACATTAAAATGATCATATTATAATATAAATTTACAACGATAATAATCACAGACAACCGGGAGGGCAAGAATTTTATTTCTTTTATTTCCCTGACACTGTTGAACCTTATTTATTAGTGGTTGAAATAAAATGTATCTATATAATCTATGTATAGTTTGTCGCATTCTCTTTACATTGATTTTGTAATATTATACTAATAGAAACCTAAGGCACAGAAATGAAAGTACAAAATTAAACGGGCAAGACAACACAGGTTTATTTGAAATTCAACTAACAAAGTTTGCAAATGTGATTGTTGCAAATAAATAATTTTTCATTGTCTTTCATAATATTATGCATTGTGAATAATAATAATATTTTGCATTTGTTTATACACGAAAACAATTGAGCTTGACTCATTTATTTATGAAACATGAGACTGTAACTCACTGTCCTGATGAGAGTGAGTTCGAGTGCAGGACTACGTGTGTGAAAGGGTGTTGGTTAGTTATTGAGTGTATGAGTCTATAAAATGAATAATTATGTAGTTTGTATACTGGAAAGGTGTTATGTAGGTTCCTAATATTGTGATTACTATTCATATCCAATTCAATGACGAATCTAATGTATTATTATGGGCAATAGGAAAAATTACTACGTTTGTTAAGGGTGTTGTTATTTTATTGTTTTCTTTTTACTATTTACTATACACATCATATACGACGTATTATGTGTGACGATCTACATTATAATCAAACATCACATCCAAAGCCATCCAACTATTTATTAAGTATTGTTGATTTAACAATAAAATTTTAATTTCCCTTTGAGGATATTTTGTTGTTTCAAAAATGTGTTTTTGATTATCCTATTAGGTGCACTAGGTACGCGCCTTATACCAATATACCTAAATAACATCATTTATTTGCCATTACCTATATCAAAAAAATGATGATGTAATTAAATAAAATTCTTTTTTGATCTTGATTTAAATTTTATTATTTATAAACAATCTATTAATATTACAATATAATTATAAGAGGGGAACAAAACCCATGTTACTGTAGCTATAAATTACGACAGTATTTTAATTTTTAAAGTCTTTATTTATTAGCGTAGCTTTATATAATACCTACAGAGACACATAAATTATTATACTGTTGTTAATGGATCTCTATATAGAACTTTGTAAACCTGTCTTTCACTAAACTAACTGCCAAGTTAAAGGTCGCTATTGTTGTCGATTGTCGATAGTTGATATCATGTGCGACTCACTACTGTACTGTACTTCTACTGCATTGTCCTTCAAGTAGACCACTTTACATAAAGTCATTTGACTAATTGTATTGTGTCTTCAGTCGTACTAAGTTTGAGAGGTGAGATCGACAATGTACACTTGTATCATCAGGACTCTTAAATCCGCATTATAAAGTCCATTGTAAAGCCATCATCTCAAATACAACAAATCTCATGTTAACTCTGTGTTGCTTAGGTAATATACCTACTTAATATAATAATTAATTTGTAAGAAAAATGACAAAATATGAACTTTCGAAAATTTACTGAAAGATGCTTATGGGAACTTTTGGTTCATATGGTGTTTTGATTCAAATGGTGTCGATCCTATGTCTAAAATTGCTAGGTATTGTATAATGAGTAAAGTAAGTGTAAGTAAGATACATAGGTAATAAGCCATTATAATATTATTAGTATTTGCTTTTCTTTTGTGCTGTGTATGGCTTCAGTCCTTGAATTGAGTAGTATGCTCAGTGTTTCCTGCATTGTGAATATGCAATGTGCTGAATTAAACGACAGTTACATACGTCAATTGTGTAGCTGTGTTCGTATAATATTAATATAGTGATGATGTACAGGCACGTATCTAGGATTCCATTATGGGGGTGCTTGGTGTACGACGAAGTTTAATAAAATTACAGAAGAATGAGATGAGTCTATATTTTCCACCATTCTTACTCTTTTGCCCATGACCTTATCTACAAATTGATTACTAAGAGGACAAAATTCTGTCGTGAAATACAAATTGGATGATTATCGCGCGTATCGCACAAAATTTGGTCAATTTTGATTAAAATAAAACGAAAATGTATAAAATTTGCGAGTAGCGAGAAAAAAGTTGTAACTTTTTGTACTTTTACGACAAAATAACCACTTTTTTGGGGTTTTATTAGATATGATGAAAAATGACAATAATATCTAGTGTATAAGCTTATATAATCTGGGGGGATGCTTAAGCACCCTTAGTGGATACGTGCTTGATGATGTTAATGTTAGAGTAATGAAGGTCTGATCTCGAGGAGTATTATTACGATAGTTTTGAAAGTTGCAATGGAGTTGTGTTATGGTTGTTGTAAAGCCAAAAGTATCTTGTAGTATTTCATGTATCCATCCCATGCATATCCTGCAGTTGGTATTTAGTTTTAAAGGACTTGTGTTACACGGCAGGGAGTCGTTAATTCTTCTCGTACTAAAGTATTGTACGCATTGCAGAAGAAGAAACCATTTTAATTGAAGTCGCATGAGGGTGTAATATTTTGATAATGTATGCAAAGACACATTCATACATACTCCTTCTGCAGCAGCATTATCATTGCACAAAAATGTTTTCTGTGTATCTTTGCACAAATTACAATTTTACACAATAATTCTGCTTTGTTTGCATGGCATTGTAATTTAATGGATCCCAAATGTATTTGAAGTTTATAATTAAACTGCTCAAGTAGCCATACAAAATATTACATGAACCATTTTCCTATGAATATATCAAAATTGTAAATTCAGAATATATGAATATTCAGAATTTTACACATACTGTCATTTAAATATTCAGACAAATATTATTCTGTTAGTTAACATCATAGTTTTATCTCTACTACTCATTGTACATAGAAATCTGCAACCTTATATTATTAAAACACAATAAATACTGGTTGGTGCATTTCTGCGCTGTAAAGAGTTGAAGAATGCATAATCTGCACCCACCAGAAATTTATTTGGAGAACTCATGTTTAAACAATTCACATAATTATTATGAGGGTTGACACACAATGTGTGCTGTAATTATAAGACAACAAAGATTTTTGAGAATTTTACAATTGTCAATGTCATTCTTTGGTTGCACTAAGTGAATTATTAGCATTGAGAACGTAATGAAATAGCGATGTACAAAATGGAAATAATATACGATTGGATGGAAATTGGATGAAATATACGAATGGAAGCAAGTTAATGTTGTGTCGCTGTGAAATATTTATTTCTAAACTGAAATAGTAAAATGTATCATTATTTTAACGTTGGTTTTGAATATTCTAACTAGCAATTAAAAAACTTCCGATCTTAATACATTGCTTACTAGATAGGCTTAAAAAACGTCTCAGTTACAAAATTTAACAAAATCACATTTCTTATGATTTCAACATTACATGCTGTTTATTATACGTGACAAATATTCTTTCAATATAAATAGTAGAGTTTTGTATTCCTGTTAGAGTTACCTCATTTAATTATTAACTATGAATGACTAATTTCCTAATATTACAAAAACACGATAATTGTAATATATTTATCTTTTAAGAAAAACATTAAATTTTAAATGGCTTAAAATATTGTTGTAATGCATTACTTTATGAGATAGTGCAGATAGTGCTTGTATATACAGACAAGAAGTAATGATGCATTTCATTACTTGGATTGAGGATAAGTCCTGCTACTTAATTATGTTTGTGGAGCTCTGAGGACTTCGTACACTCTCAGTCATCACATCAGTTAGTGTCTGCATTAAAATTTTGTAGCCAACTCTTATTAAAAGTACCTAATAGAGGTGGTGATGGGGTCGACTTTTTTAACCCCAACCCCAAGCTTTTTTAGTAGTTATTTTGATCTGGTTTTTTCAACCCAACCCCCTAATCCCAAGTCAACATATTTTGGACCCCAACCTCAAATGACGTTTTATATGGCAACCCCAACCCTATAAGATAAACCTGCATAACCAAATAACTGGTTTATTGTAAAGTGAAACTATACCCCAGAAGTTAAACCCCAAGCCGACCCCATACATATGAGTTGAGTCATCGACCTGAACCCCATAGAAACCCCAGATATGGGGTTAACCCTGGGGTCGGGGTTGTGGTTGACACCTCTAGTACCTAATAAAAACGAACACAGAGAATTGGTGAATATGTTTCATAATTGTGTTTCTCTACACTTCGCAATACCTACAGACAGTTTATTTTTATACGTGCAGGTATAAATGTGTTTGGTGGTTTATGGTTTGGATATAACTTGGATGTACTTACTAATATGCCTTGTATGTGGAATGGTGTACATACAATCACATATAAAGTGTATCTGTATGAGCGGAGTACTTCATTATTTATAGTTATATAATTTATATAATAATATAGCTGTGTGTTTGTCTGGTTTGTAAGTGGCATAATATCCACTTTGACAGGTAGTGCACACATTACCTATACATTATATTATAAAGCAACTGCAGAACTCTGCTAGTAGTGATAGTGATAGTTTGGTGGAGATAAAATGTATTTAGAATTTGGCTACCTCCCAGAGCCAGAACTCATAATGAGCATTTTCAAGGGGTGCAATAAATAAATACATGACGATGATGGAATATTTTCATGAAATGCACCACCTCATGATATACACTCTGCTAACTACATTTGTATTATATAAGTAACCGTGTATCATACCAAGTTACAAGGAAAGTGCATTTAGTGTATACATGAATAATACCACACATCATATCACATAATAACCTACGTCATTATGTGTACACCCTGTACAACTAAAGTACTTACACGTCTTACACGTTACACAGTTGTGTAGTGGTTTTATGCACAATGCAGCTAATTGTAAGTGTAGCACAGCGTTATATTTTACATGGGGAAATTGTTTCATGTCGTAATAATGAGAGCATAGAGCTACAGCACTACCTAACCCTAACCTACTACTACAAATACTAATAGATCACATTATTATACCATGAATTGTTGTGCTGAATTGTAGTTTAACAACAAGGATTGATCAAACATTAATATTGTAGCCACAATGCCGTAGGTAGTTGTTATATAAAATGCATATACAGAATAGTTCCTACAATACACAGTACAGTGCACCACACCATAATGATGTCGAATCTCTAACAGTGTCAGATAATGTCTAGGATTTAGATGTGATTGAAAAAATAAACTTTCTATATACTTACAACTAACTTAGCTACTATATAATAAGTGTACCATAATTCAACAATTTAATATTAACACTACTACTGCAAAAGCAAAAAGCGTGGCGTGAGAAACGAAAAGTGTAGGTAGTTTTTTACACTAACAAAAACAAAGTACGTACTACTAATCATTTGTAAGTTTCAGTTTTAGTTGTATGTAGGAGTGGAGTGCAGTGTTTGCATTGTTGCGTAATATGAAGCAATCCAAAGCGCAAATATTACATATAGCATTTTATAAATAAATGGATAGGTGCACTATGAAACATTCCTTTTGAACACCTTTTTAGCTACATATATCATTACTCTACACACTCTACACATTTATTCCAAAGATAACTTGGCTATTTTTAATGGTTCGTATATATACCTATAGGTGCATGAACATGTAAAAGTATACACACTGTATAATGCAGAATGCAATCAAAGTAGCTAATCAGACTTTATTAAACGCATTCACTATATTCACTGCAGTATCGATCCTACACAAATAGAAGTATATTTGTGAAGAAATAATTGCATTTCAGCTATAAGTCAATGTCCTGTTACATATATATATATATACCAATGTGTGAAATGTCGATCTAATAAAGTAGTTGGCATTGCATCGCAGAATTATGAGTGTTTTGCTTGGAAGTGTTGGAGAATGCAGATTAAGCGTACCACTGCACTGCGCACTACGGATGTGGGTGCGTAATACATACACAAAATGCAGATACACAAAATTATGCGCTGCATTCGATATGCCTCGTCATAATTGTCCTCGTTATTTTTGTTCGTGGGGTTTTTAGATGTCATCCGCTAAATTTATGAGGAAGAAAGGAAACTAGAAATTGTACACACTTTACAAATACAGGAAAACGGTTGCATGTACAACTCATTTGAAATATAAGTGATGAATTTATTATCTTTAGCTTAGACTTGGTTCTGTCTCATATTTGTTAGTAGTATCTACAGTACCTACTAATACAACGTCAAATGCATATTTTATACTGCAGCAGATGCATGCGGATGGTGTAGGCTGTGCAATGTAATTATATAATCTGGACAACCTTCAGAATTAAAACATAAATATTCTATTTTCAATGTTAAGAATGCACCAGCAAAAGTTGTATTTGACTTTGACGGCAGTCAACGTGGCAATGGTTAATATAATGACAAGATTAGGATATGATCAACGAATGTCGTCATGTTTTCATGTCGGGCATTCTTTTATTGAGATGACAAATGTTCGAGTCATAAAATGAGAATTCATCGAGGACTTGCACTGTGCTCACTCTGCTCACTATAACATGCTGATTTTCCAAACCATTTTTATCACAATATTGATTAACGATTTCGTGCTAAGTAGGTTACTGTTACAATTACAATGGCGATGATTTACATATTAAAAACGATTTTTTTAAGTGGGTACAATTTTTTTCTATTTAGACCTCAACTCAAAGAAGAAAAACCATTGTACAAGAATTCAATAATCGATAGAGACAGAGAAGGAGAAAGAAATTAGTTACCATTTTGACTTAGACTCTGGTATAAATAGTAATTGCGCATACACACGATAATTTGATTTTACATCAAATTATACAACATCCGCAAACTAAAAGAAAGTTTTATTCAGAGGGATATGAATTTAAGGCACAACACGTTACTGCAGGTCAAAGTATTATTGTATTGTAGCATTGCCTTATTATATTTATACACATAAATAAATAGAGTTACTCAAAGATGCAAAGATAACGGAGAACACTCTGAATGCTTTGAAAATATATAAGCCATTTCCTTTTCCTTATCTTGTATTTGTTTTGGTACAACAAACGCTCAAAAGTGTACCTGTATATCGATCGAGGTTTAGTATAATAAGACAATGAATGCTTTTATGTATCTACTCATAGATTACAATATAATACATTGCTTTTATCTTTTAGATCAATAAGCGAACATTTATAAAAGTATATCATACACCATTGATCAATAATACTTCCTATATATCCAATGATGTTGTCCAAAGCTTTTAGTTTAATGTTCTTGGTTTATTTAGAAATGCCATTAGCTACATGCTATGCTGATTGAGTTATAATAATATCTATAATGCTGTGTTGGACAACTGGACGACTTGAGTGAATTCAAATCTCGTAGATCGTGACATACAATACATAAGTAGTAATGCGAATGGCTAAAATTGCATAAGATTTTGCAACAATCAATGAGCTAAAAAGAAAGAGAAATGATGATGTAGAGCTATAGAATCATGTTAGGTTAAGTTACGAATGTCAGCTAGTGCGTACGTGTGTAGTGTAGGTTCTTTTGTGCGGGTGAATAATTGATATGTAACGTGCCCTCAATGCATGTACGCATACGCATTCACGTTGTCACTGTCACACTTCTACTGGAGAATGGAGTAAAGTCCCATCATTTGGGACTATGTATTTCATTCCCATTCCCTCAGCTTGACGGCAATCGATCGTCCAAATCCTACATGCATCGGTACGCATCAGCACATTATTATACAAAAATTATTTTATTAAAATATTTTATTTAGCCCTTTATTTTATAGTTTCCTTTTCTTGTACATTTTTCTGTTTACTTGTATGTATTTCTGTTTTTCCACGAGTTTATTTTTAATGAGACGAAATTGTATGTGTGTATAGTCAGTAACATTGCATATCATACGCTGGATACAGATAGCGCTTGATTAAAGCTTTTAATAACTATGTAGGTGTAGTGAGGTGTATATAGGTCAACCTGAACACGTTTAAGATTAAAACGTGTTTATGTGTACAGAATTTGTCTAGTCAAGTGCAATTACAACGCAGGACTACCAAAATGTTTTAACAGCCTCTATGACGTGTAATGCGTATATACTAAATAAAGTATGACCAATCATTGCATTTTTAAATGCAAAATTAATAATATGGTTTAATGTTTCATGGCATGTTTGGGATATTGGCTCATTTATGGATAACATTATTTCACTGTGCTTGCTTCATACTTTAGTATCTCTATATACCTAATGTATTATACTGTACATTTTCTGAGTTCTATAATGATTGCTAAAAACGAACGTTTTTACTTTCCGATTCATGAAATGGTTATAACATTAAGAATA
Organism: Pogonognathellus longicornis; assembly: GCA_034694085.1. NCBI lineage: Eukaryota > Metazoa > Arthropoda > Collembola > Entomobryomorpha > Tomoceridae > Pogonognathellus > Pogonognathellus longicornis. Next base: position 9,660 of record JAQFYB010000464.1, read on the forward strand.
TCGAGACTGTCATCGATACTACTTGCTCCGAAAACGAGGTACCTATATACACACAGCACACACAGATTAAAATCACTACCTATGGATTGCTACATGATGTTGTAATAGTTTGCTTTGTAATTTGCAGTGAAAATGTAGGCGTGCGTCTTTACATAATATGTAATGTAGATACATTAGCTATGTACTTCACTTTTGTACATTCATTGTAGAACAGCATTCATAGTCAAAACAGCCAAGAACAACAGGCAGTCAAAATATGTCCTTCGCCTTATGCAGTGATCTTATACTATCTGTAACAATAAGTCCGTGCTAACTCTACTCGCTCTGCCATAATAGCCTACTGAGATTTTGGTACTATCCCTTTATTTTATTTATGCGTTCCTCCTTTTATTTTGCATTTAGTTTTTCATGTATAAAATATACAGATAGTCATAAAATATTGAATGCACATAATAACATAGTCATCTCTGTCGAACATTCAAAGCCTTGTTTTCTTTGTGTTTAGGTACATTAGTATGTATGTGTGTCTATGTGTAAAATAATGTAATTAAATGCAATGGAATGAAAATGAGAGAAGCCTTAACGAAATTCATGTTTAGGATACGAAAATAGGTTACAGCATTTATTTACAGCTCTATTCTACGTTGAACATATACACAACGACTACATTTTTGCCGCAACTCAATAGCACACTACAGCTACAGTAAATAAGTTGTAATATGCACACTAGACTGCACAAAACGTTCCCTATTGCAGATAATACTTTAATATAGCTCATGTACATTATTTACTTGCTAATATACTTATACTTTACTTATACTACTAGCAACCAGCTAAACAATTCACATTCAAAGCCTTGCCTTGTTTCCCTGTATAAAAGATAACGATGTAATAATATTGTTAACAGTACAAAGTGTACGTATTCATTTATTTGTCAAAGGCACCTATATAGTTAGCTAAAACAGCATATAATAATATGTGTACATATGTAAATACATGTAGTGGTAAAGTAGCTTAGCGAATTGGCTCGGCTATTAGGTTTGGGAATCGCATTAAATTAAAACTATAATAGCGTTTACATTTGCTACATGTGAATTTACATGTGAATTAAAGTTTTTACGTTTATACCAACCATCAGTCCCACAGTTAATTCAGATTGAGATAGCTTTTGGTTAAAAATATGTCTATGCATTTTCACAGTATGCATAATAGAACAGTTTTAATATTGTTCTTTGTTTGTTGTTGTAGAGAAAACTGTGTGTATGTGTGTGTGTGTGTGTGCTTTGCTGATGTGTGTTGTAGAAAAAATGGCCGTGTCGTGTAATGGAGCTGTGAAGAAGTGACACGTTTTTGATAATGGGACTATACTAGAGCACTAGTTCTAGTTCTACTAAAGAGAAATGGTTTTGTGACAGTTGACATTACAACATGGGACAAGTGTACAAGGCAGGGCTTTTGTGATAGATGTGACACAAACTTGAGGAGAAAACGTGTGGATTGGATTGTAATTATGTATTGTAATATTGTAGCGTGTGTGTGATGTAGGAAAACTTGATCTTTGTAATAATAATGTTTATTATTCAGCTTGTTATCTTTATATTATACGTGTTGTATAGTGCCACAATACGTGATTTCATTCGTTTCTGGTTATTACATTATTATAATATTCTCAGTCTCTTCGTATGGGAATTTGCTATTCAAAACACAGATTGCTGAAGAACACTGCGTCTTTACTGTGTCAGAGTATTATATTATTATAGTGTACCTTAGTGTATGTACATAATTTTATTGTAGTAAGACTTATCTGACTGCACATATGCCAGTTTACGGCTTCAACCGACACTAAAACTTACAGTGATGTAAATTCAGAACATCTTTCCACAAATTATAATGGAAGAGATTTTCACTGTAAAATTATAAGGATATTACGTTACTGCCTGTGTGGTACTATACCTACATATATATGGTAGCGTACGAGATATCCTATATTGTATTGAAGAAAATCAAGTTTCATGATTCATGATGACAGGACATTACATTACTGGATTTCATTATTTTTTTCCAAAATCGAAAATGTTATGATGACAAAAGCAACAGTAGCTTCTGTTGATGATGGAATAATTTGATAGGGACTGTACTATAATATAAACATTATTTGTTGTACCATATAGTTCTCTTTACTTGAATAATAACTCCTTACGTATATTTGATACTAATAATAATGCTAAATATATTATATGTTTATCAAAAATATTCTTTTTGATGTTATTCGCTAAAGAAACGACAAAACTTTCCTTCAGATTTATACAAAAGAAAATGATTAAATAGATAAATTAATATGCACTTATTTGTCAGCTAAAAAAGAATGACACATTTTTAATAAATTTAATAGTTTACATGCAAAAGGGTCGTCTCATATATGGACTACTGGGAACTGTTTTCAAAGAAATATTTATTGTTACTATTGTTATATAGTGTGTATTTATTTTCAAATACCAAACTCAGTTCCTTCGTCATAATATTTTATTTGACTTTGTTGTGTCTTTGGAACTTACACCGTTTAAATTGACTAGAGAGACATTGGATTTCTGTAAAATAAAGGCGAGCCACAAACGAACTAATGTAATATTGTACAAGTATTTTACAATAAAACACAGCAATGTACATAGCAGAAAAGACGGTCTAACATCAAATACAACAATCGTGTGTATCTATAAAGAAACATGACGTCATGACGTTGTGGACTCGTGTTCAACTTTCCTCAAAAAAAGTTCTACGATCAAACGTCTTATATTGGCTAGGGGAATATAACTAGCAACTAGATATGTGTATGTAACATGTATTGATATTTTCTTGCGTATCTAGTATCTTGCTCCATTCGTATTTGTTGGCATCTGAAGATAAAACTTTGATGCCATTCCTCAATTTATATTTTTGTACCTTACAATAAAATAAAATGTAAGTCAGTGCAATATTACAGTGTTAGCTGGTAGTGTAGTGTAGTACTATATATATTGTGTGTAAGCTGAGTTATACAGCCCTTTGTCCCTTGTGTACCCAAATAATGATATTTGTACCTTTTGGCTTGTATATTCAAGTAATTGGAATTTCACATACAAAGCTTGGAAAAGTTGGAAAACATTATTGTGCAAGGAGCTCAACATAATAATCATACGGCGGATTAATATTTATCAAAAACGTTGAAAATATTTATTTAATATTTACTTTAAAAATGACAAAATATTTCCATATACCAACAAATATTTAATTTTTTTCAAAGTATGTGTAAGCACAAAACACGTGTAAGACAAACAGAATTTTAACGGGATTCCAATCATACCAATCTTTTAATATGATGTAGAATGTGTCAAAATCCGCTCATAAAACAAAATAGCCAATTTGAGTGGATATAGACAAACAGGGCACAAATTTCACGATTTTTACAATTTTACTCAAAGTAACCTCTTTTTTAGGCAATTGCCCATTTTCCATCTACCAGTATACGGTGTTGTGTCAAAATATTTACAAAAATGGGCTAAAACCCCCTAAATATTGACAATATAGACCAAAAACTTTAAAATGTTAATAAAATTTGCCAAAAATTCTCAAATATGTTTTATATTTAAAAATATTTAGCTCTTAAAATGCTTCAAATGGCATGAAAAATGGAGAAATGAGACCTCAGATGTGTAGAGGAAGAAACAACATTGTTAAATAAATATCCGCCCTTTGATAATAATACACATAATGAATGTTTTCGCGTAGCTATATATACATATTCCTATATAGCTTATAATATGTGAAATACACAAGACGTAAATAATACAAAGTACCTTAGATGAATAATAGTTGAACCATTGCTCATCCTTACAGATGTTATGAATTTTCCAACAAACTAATTCAATGAAATTATGAATCACTTAATTTCTCTCTTAATGTACAACACTTTTATATCACGTACATACATACAATTGCTCATCGTCTATACTGTAATGCAATCGTACACATTAATTCATGTATTCATATACACATGCATGACGTCTGCGTAACAAGAAAATATTTTGTGTGTAAGCTGTCACTTTGTGGCACAACTGTCTACTCACAACTACCTAATTTCTTTTCACATTGTAATAATAAAGTACTAACTAATGTAATAATGCACAGTGAGTACAGATTGGAAAGTCCAAGTTAAAAGTTAAAGCTTATTGTTGGCTCCTTTGGCCATGATGTCTTTTGCAGACTCCAAACATTTATTAGCAATAGCATTTATTGCCTAATAATAATATTTTATAGAGATGAATGAATTCAATTTTAGTACATTAAAGGATATTACTATACACATGTAGAATAAAAGTAAAATCAATGACGAAACGAGGAGTTTAATTCGTTCAAATATTGGTAAATGACAGATGTTTGTCACATATCTCCTAGATACCTAATCATTATTCTCCTTCGCCATGTCTTAAGTTTTGGTTTTGGGCATAGACTGTATGAAATGTAACTGAGTTGTTCATTATTTGATTATTTGGTTTATTGTGTGTGTAGGCGTTTTAGCACACTTAGGCTTGGCAGAGTTGTAAAAACTGTCGTTCTTGAAGGTAGAACTGGAAAGCTGAAGGGTTTGTGAAGCTTTTTTGATGTGATTGTGTTGAAATGGTTTTGACTTAACATGGACCACATAATATTAGTATAGTTGCGACTCAAGACTCTTTTCGTTTGGTTGGTTTCAAGTAATGCGGTTATAATTAACAATTGCAGTACAGTAGTGTAATAAAATACAGCTTGAGATGCAAATGGAGTGGAGGTGATCACGATATGGTGATATGATGACTGTGTTTTATCTCATGGCAATGTAATCTTCAATGAACCTATAACACAAGAGTTGGTAGCTATATAACTTCATAGTCAGTTTGTAGCTGTAAGACTATAGCAAATTTCTATCTAATCCCATCCCATCACATTAAAACATCAAAAGTCATGCAGCAGATGCAAATGTCTTGTAGAATCCTCTGTTTAAGCAGATTTGCTTCGCTTACTCATGTATTGTAATAACACGATCCTTTGTAGTATCTCCACTTAAATTACGATTATTTTTTCTTCTGCCGATGTACACATTGCATCGAAATTTTGTGGCGACACAACAACATGATAATATCGCTATAGTAGTTCTGAAGATGTCGTGGGCTGTGGATATATACAGTAATGTAAATCCTATGTTTGCCTTTAGGAACAAATGACGTTTTAAGTAGGTACTTACTGAAGGCAATAAAATATTGTTTTGGCTGAATTTTTTAAAAGCCGTGTCAGCCAATTGCCCAAAATTCTCTGTTGGTAGTAGCTAAGGTAAAGTGGATAGGGATATTTATTGTGTGAACGTACAGAAAGTATATTATACATTGCATCCAACAACAGTGCAATGCGTCTTTTTTTAAAGCGAAAGGGATTAGTAGGTAGGTAGGTTGCTTGACTTGCTATTGAATAATAGAAGAATTCATGAGCAAATTCTCGACATTATAGCTTGGTAATGGTTTGGTTAGAGTTTTTCAGTTGTTTTTTTCACCATACCATGTAATTTTTATACAGTGTGTGTCATTCTTTACTAAACCCAAATAGAAATCAAATATGCTGCATTTTAAATGTCATTAAAAGACGTGGATTTAATTTAATATAGATACTTTTAAAATATATGATCAGTTCGTGTAAATTTAGAGATTTCGAAACAATAAATGCTTTGTTCGAAAACTAAATGAATTCTTCAATTTCATGGTTCAAATGAATTTTTAGCCGAATTATCATCAAGGTAGTTATTTTGACCAAATTAATGCAAAGGACATATTAGTAACTATAAAGTAGATAAATATATTTCGCTATCAAGTTATGCAAACTGTCATCTAAAAATCATAGTTGGAAAAAGCTGTTAGAAATGCAACCCTGTATATTATTTGCTTCGCAGCGTATGAACTTGTCTTGGTGATTTGATTACAAAGGCGAAGACATTATTACATTTAGTACGAGGAAAGTAGTTTTTGTGGTGATATATCTATACGGTTCTAATATTACATGCTATAGTGAATTGAAACACTGTTGGTTTTGCACAAGAAGAGAGAGAGAGAGAGATTCTCTATTAATGCAGTTTGGATTCAAGAGCTCGTACTCTGCTACAGCGAAATAATATTTTAATGTGGGGAAGTCTGTTTTATCATATTAGCAAGTTGAGTTGAGTAGACGAGAAATGAAGAGATTGAGATACACATGAAAAATAGCATGCGACCTAATTTTTTTCATCATGCACTCAAACAAACAAGTATAAAGCTCTGTACCAGACCCACATACTAATAATAATGTAATACTTTGTGCAATAACTCTGTATCCCATATAAAATAAGGTCTGTACAGAACTCATACACACATATTACTTTGCACACACTACCCCAACATAATGCCATGCCATAATATACAATACCTGACTATCTATTCAAAAACCCTTTGACTTTCCGAGCCGTATAAACCTTAAGAAAGAAAAATAACACAATACATAAGTACAACACATAAATAGTGATACTATTACCATAGATGATTCCACAATGACCGTTAATTTGTATACACATTTTAGTATGAGCAAATATTGGAGGCATTTTGTTTTTTGGCAAGCTGCTGCACATAATTTGTAATTTTATTTTTACTTTCGCCAATATTTTTGCAAAAATTAATTCTAACTATGAACTTACTCAGATATTAATAAGGCTATTCAATTTTACATGAAAAATAAGATTGGTTAAAGTTCATGTTTTAAACGCTGTTTTACTAGCAGACGGAAAACTTTGTGGACTCAATGGAAAAGATTTTCTGTCTGATTTCATGCATCATATCACACGGTAACTGTTTAATTTGAATCGGCAAGTCGGGCAAAAATTCAATAAAATGTGGAATTGTCTATAGTTGTGTGGACGATGGAATTTTTACTAGTTCCAATGTGAATGTGCCATACCACATACACACTAGTTGTATTATACTCGCAAGACTGAGATAATACATGTACCTATAATATAATCATATTATATGGCAAGTTTGCACACACGACACAATAAGGCTCATCTGTAATTGTGAACATTGTGTGTCCTCCTGAGACTCTTGAGTTTCGTATCACATCACACAGTATTATTTATTCTGTTCGGTACAAAAGGCATCCATAAGTAAGAGATGCACTGTGATCATAATTGCTACACAGATTCATACTACTCTTAAACAAAATTTATGTCATGGAACGAATGTACAAGCATCCTCATGTAAAGATTCGTATATACACTCATTGTATAACTTCAGTGAATCTTTTCTAATAAACTAACATCACAACTTTTGATATCTCTACAATTTTTAAAATGATTGAAAATAAACAAATGAGAAATTGATTGTCTTATTAATGTCTATACTTATTTTAAGAGCAGAAATTTTGACAACGTATTTTATACTTAAGAGTAGTATGTATTTAATATTGTCGGTATGTCACATAGGTACCTATGCTCTGAAAAATATCAGTGAATAATATGTACCGAACTTAATAATCATGCAAGGATATTTCTATACAGTTGCTATGAGACTATGGATGGACTATGAGACGTGTAATTCCGGTTGCATGGAGACATTCATTAGTTTTGTGTTTTACTCACTTTAAGTGGAGTCATACAGTGAAGTCGAAGTGTACATATCCACATACATAATATAGAGAAGTATTTAACTACAAAATAATATTAGTATAAGTTCTAGTTCACATTGTAGATTTTAGATGTGCATAATACTATAGAAGAACTTTACACGTGCATAAAGTATGTTTCTTCAAATAACAACACAAAGCTGTACAAATAGTAATGTTTAAAGAGAGAGAGTAGTCTTGGAGAGTTGCTGCAAATGTAATATGCAACAGCAGGACTCCGAATAGATGATGATGTTATGTGTTATGTATGTTCAATTCTCATACGAATGCAATGAAATGCAAAGCCATGGGCATTGGGAATACTTCAAGATGAGACTGAGAATATCATGCAATAATCGAAGGCTGTGTGATGTGAGCAAAAATAAAATCACAACATCAAAGTACACGTGAATCAAAGGCCACCATGTTTGTGTTGGTGGATCCACAGCGTAAAATTGTTTTTTTAGTTTAAACGTGAATAATCAACTCCGAAAAAATTGACTTACATGACGTCATCAAATCATTAAAAATTAAGGGGTGGAAGAAGATCAAAAAGATTTGCTCCAGCTTGTAAAGACTGGACTATGGCTATTTTTTAAATCATAAGTTCAAAAATTAGAAATCTTTTGATTCCAATAAAAAATTTGTGTACTAACTCTGCGTGAGACACTTTGTCTTTTGAAAACAAATCAATCATTTACTTGTAGGTTAAATCTAAGCATGAATAATGAGGTAAAAGTCGACGTTGTCACAAGTGTGTGTATGTACAGTATGTGGTTTTAAGCTTTGTTGCAAAATATCTTGCGTCATATTATATTAACTAATTGCTTACATTATTTTTAATTTCAGCATCGAGTCCAAACATGAAGTGACCATTCTCGGTGGTCTCAACGAATTCTGTGTTAAGTTCTACGGACCTCGTGGAAGTAAGTTGAATCCTCCTTTGTAGTTTGTAGACCTTTATTATATTAAATTAAACTGATGCATTCACAACAATTTCTATGTTTTAACATTTTAACTTATAAAGTATGGATTAACAACGAAAAGAAAAAATATCTCTAATTTAAACAATCAATAATACAATCTTCCGTATTAAAAATGATGGAACAGGAAAACTATTTTACATATTAAGGATAATATTTTAGTTATTTAACTTTTTGGAAACAGAGATTAGTAATATGTAAAAGTGTACTACTTTTTTGTCTTTTTATTTGACTTCAGGGACAATATGTGTTTCGTCACTGAATATAATTACAAAGAGCTGCCTCAAAAGTAAAGCACATCTTGAATGCTTGAATTCCTTATTATTGTAAGGTGTATTATGTAAATACCTATTTAAATTGCTCACAACATACCTCATCGTTTTTCGTTATGATGACTATTATAAAATATGAAGAAGTACACACCATTTTAAGTGGAATTGTTAGTTGAATCATTTTCAACTTTGGTTTCTGTTGAGCTGAAAAATCTTTTTCATGAAAATATTAATACAATACATATAATATTACGCGTTTCAAGGGTGTTGTATTATTATTTTGTCTGTGTGTGTATTATTTGTATGTAATGCACATGCATCATCGAACAATACTTGTTCAATGCACTGCATATAATATAAAACCATAGAATGTATACTTTGGATAGGAATAGACGAGCTTTTTGGTTGATAACTTTTGGTCAGACCATTATTAGTGTATTGCAGCAGGAGCGCAGCAAGTAATTACGGGGTAGAAAGCATAGAGCAAACATTATCGTATTAAGTTTCCTAACTATCCAAGTCAGCATCGGCCCATTCCTAATGGATTTTTTATTATGATGGCCTGTTTTTGAGGAAAGCCATAGAATAGAGAGAGAGAGAACCAAAAACAGAATTTGGTTTGGAAAACCAAACTGTATGCTCTCAGTCATTCTGATTCCGTCCTAATAATAACCATTTCATTGTGCTTGAATTTCAATCTTCTACTCATGTCCTATTCCACCACATACTGTGCCTATACAAAACATACTACCTGTACCTATATACATCTACACTATTATTCTGTATATTACGTACAAACCAACAAGCCTATTGTAGCTGTATTGAGGAAGGTGGAAAAGTTGGCAAATTCCTTCCCCCAATTAAAAAATCCATGCGAAATATTTTGGGACTTTTTGCCTATAAACAGCCATTTTTCTAACGTTTTGATATTTTTGCATCATCAGCCGAAACTTTTTCTGTATACTGTCTTGAGTACAAATAAACCTTTTTAATACTTTCCACAAGATATGTAATTCATTACCAGTGCATGATGGTCTTGATGGATATTACATGTACACACTACTATATAATAAATAATACACTAGCATTCACATGCAGAACTTTTAGATACCTGTCTACCTACTCTATATATAGAGTCGTATTAGTTTTTATATATAGGTACATAACAGTTATAGTTATGCACACAAAAAAGGTAATGTTTGTTTCGCCTGAAGGAGTATAGTCTACTGATAGACTATTAGCCACTCAACTCTTCAGAGCCATTTATAGCTACCCCTTACGGGGCTCCTTAATCTAGTTTTGAAAGGGTTAACTTTTTCTAGGGTAGTGACCTAAGGATATAATACCCCGTACGTATCACCGAGCCAAGTATACTCTAATAGTCCCGCCATCACCGAGGTACGAATTCAGACTTCCGTCCGCAGCAACGAGTGTTGCCACCAGGAAACCAAATACCCAAAAACCAGGATTTTTGGGTTATTGGGTTTTTGCTTGGTTTTAAAGCATATTAAAATTGCAGAAACCATAGGTTTTATGGTTTTTCAATATGCGCTTAGTATAAAATGAAAATTTAAATAAGACAATGAGGAACAAAATCACAAATATTGACAATGATTGTGAGATTGGAGCAAATCATTCTTTGATGTGAATCAAGATTAAGTTACACTATAATGCATACAAAACTACAGTATTAGTATTAACTCCGAATCCTAAATAATGTAATTTAGAGCAGGAATCAATTTTAAAAATGTGCATTGAACAGTTCATTTAATTTCGGTATAATACAGAGGTTTACATACAAAAATTATACTTAATTTGAATTTTCCGCTATAAGCAAAACCACAACCCAGAAAAATCCAAAAAGGGGTCTTAAGGGTGGCAATCAGAAACCAAAAACCCAGTGGGTTGTAGTTTTGGACGAAAACCCCATGGGTTTTTGGTTTCTGGTTGCCATCCTTAAGCCGAAGTGACAGGACTAGATGTGCACATGCATATTATAGGTATATAATTATTACTACATGTTCTATAGTTAGCTGTGATATAATATATGAGGTAGATAATGATTTGTGTTTGCATGATATTTATATAAGAATGGTTTAATTACTACACACAGTTGTAATTGCAATGCAACCAGTATGCAGTAGGCAATTCATGTCCTATAGATGATAGACGTACACAGACACAGACAGCTTTTCATTCAAGATCTTTCTTTGTTTCTTTCTGACGCTTGTACCCAAACAGTAGGTAATATTATTATTACAAGTTTTGTAATGAATGTGGTAAAGGGATTGTGGAACTTTATATATAAGAATACTAAACAATAAAATATTTTGGACATGTCTATAGTATAGTACTAATTGCTAATGACTCTAATTAGCAATTAAGTTACCTTCTACAGTATTTCGACTCTAATGCATTTGTTTATTGCTGTAATAATAAATAAGACATGAGTTCATAACATCATAACAGGTGGTGTCTAATTTGTGTAATTATTGACGTCAAATAAACACTTTGCCGTTGAAAACCTAACGAATGTAATTAATCATCTGGGTGTCACACACAACACTAACTTTTGTAAATGGGAATAAAGTTGTCTGTGACTTCTCCTAAGAGCCTAATCTTCTCCTAATGTCCTAAAAGCAAATCAATTATTTGTGTTGTGCCAACTCTTAGTGCTCTTACAATTCGTTTGTTCCACAAAATAGAAATAATCAATAGAATCAAGCATGAAATCTAGTCAGTAGATCAGAGATGCAAATTCAGAGAAAACAAAACAAATTTTATTATGTGATATACTTTTATATTGAAAAAACGTATTGAAAAAATGGCAAAATTCTGCTCAATAATGCGTTAACAGAAAAGTCAGGAAAGTTTAAGCAGATAATTCCATTTTCACTTTTAATTTAAAGTTTATACAATGAATTTTATTGCTGTAATAATTTAACACTATTTATTAAAAAAAAATGAAAATAAATTGACTTGAGGATTCACGCAAAATATAATAAATATGCATTCTCATCCACAAACTAACTCACAAAACAAAATAGCGATAGGGACTTTGCAAACAATCAAATCTTATTTGGTGGGATTCTGAGCTTATACATAGTTAGTAAGAGCAAAGCGTTGAAATATAAATGCTGGCACACACGTGGATTACCTATATAGGATTACCTATATAAACACTAACACCCAACACAGCACCACTATACTTCTTCTCTAAGGATAAAATTACTATGTGACCCACTTTTACTCGAGTTGCGTTCAGTATTGCGTTTTACTTCGCCATGAGATTTATAACTTGTACAAGTACAACTATACTTGAGTTGAGTTGAGACTCATGACGAGTTAACTTTTATATTCAATGCTTTCTATCTCTGGCTCTGTGATTACACTATAGCACTTATTATTACATTGTGTGCGTAATTATATGTGTAAAAATTGTTCAACTATGTTTATATGATCACAATACTACGCTTTATATACCTCCTTTACAAATTATTACTCATTTCACCAAAGTAGGAATAATATGTGAAACGCATCTACAGCAACCACAAACATCCATTTACTAAATTCAAGTTTTAACAAAACACAAACACTTAAAAATCAACTTTAATTTTCAACTTGCACTTATCGTTATAAACCATTAACATAATAAATGACTCAGACTGAGCGTAAAGCACTCGGCTGTAAAGTCAATTAAAAGGGATACAGTTGTCCAATGCATATTATGTACATATTATATTCAGTGCTCATTTGTTCAGTGCTTGAAGTTGGAAGTTGGAACCATAAGACAAGCGAGAACATTAGGAATGAACAAATGACACCGAGAATTTCAGTTTGAAAATTTACATTTAAATGGGGATATAGCAACTTTTTAATTTCGTTTTTCTAATAGATTTAAAATGAAATTATTTAGATTAAACAAGTCGTTTGTACTAGTTTAGTTGTTAAGTTTGTGTTGACATTGGTTTTTTCTCTTGTGGCTTTCAAAGCATCATATAAAGTCATGACATTTCAGTTATATAGACACAAAACTTATCATGAGGTCCCCAGGTACTTTCTTATACGAATGTTGTTCATTTACGTGCTCGTTTTACATTTAACTTATACAGGGCATCCCATATTTAAAGCAGGGTTTGATACATTGATAATCAGATTAAGATACTGTAATGATGTGAAACTTCCGCATGCTTCAGCGTGAGGAAAACGGACAACTGTTTACCAAAAAATTATTTCGCCATAAAAGTGCAAAAAATTGAGGAATTTTTGGTATTTTACCTTGATTTGGCCCATTTGGCGTATTGTTTTCTGCGTACGATCATATATATAGACATATTTTACTTATATATTACTCCGAGAAATATATTGATGTATAGAGCCTTGAAAGTACGTAATACAGTAATATAATGTCCTGAACCTGTATGAGTAATTGAGTGTTGTATAGTATCACACACGCAGTATAAAATATTTTGGATTGCCGAAAAAATAATGCTTCATAGTTATTTTTATTTTAGCCAAATCTCAATAATTTATCGTAGAAAGGAAAAATGCATGTATTGTAATTGGATAACGGTTTAAAGTATCAATTTTTTGCAGGGCACACTGTATGTATTTGTTCTGCAGAAGTTTTTCACCTGCTGCTTCCCTTCACGTATTTGTATGCATGCTCTGATAAAATCAAGTTTTAATTTTTTTTGTCTGTGCCTATATAGTTGTTATAGGGGAGACGTAGTGGTTTGCATACATTATTCGACTTACTTATTGTTAGTAAGTATTTAACTAGAAACTAACTTCCACTTTATCATGCAGTGAAATGATACTCATTTGTCAGTTGTAGTCAACTCCATAATATGCCACTACGTGTATTTCATGATGGTTATCAAGTAAATAGTGACGTAACCAGTTTAAGAATATTCTCTTCACTGTTTTCAAGACAAATAAGATAACCCTTACAACTTTACTTTTTGTGTTCCTTTCAAATAAATAAAATTTTAATTATTACAAAAAATTGTTTGCACGTGTACAATTGTACTGGAACAATTTTGAAATTACATTCTCGGTTCAAAATGTTGTAAAACTTGAGGTGATATGATTTTTGTGAACTTCTAATAGGTAGCGCATGAATAATGCGATTTAGAAAACAACATTGAAAGGACAACTTTTTTATTATAAATAACATTCCTATTTAGAAAAGCTGCAACTAAACAAAATACTTATTCATTTTACGGCTATTTAATTTAAAAATGTAATGTTGCAGGTTTCACTAAAGAGGTACGTACAGAGGTTGATTTTTTGAAAGCTGTACAAAACTTGAACAATTTTAGTTACAAATGGAAACAAATATTTATCGTTACAATTCTAATTAAATTCTTTAAAACTTTACTTCAATACTATATACCCAGTCCAATTTCAACGATTTAAATAATCTAACACAGCAATTTTTTTAAAGCTAAGAAGCATAATTTTGCTGCTCTCTGGATGTAGTTGATATTTCCTTGACCCAATTTGGCTTCATTCTGTTAAACCTCTTAGATCTCCTAAGAAGACTTTCGGTTACACAAATCATGTACGAGTATTCGGAGTATTTTATTAGAAAAGTGTTATTTATTGATTGCAATGAGCATGTTGACTATGACGAACTTAACACCAAAATACGAAAGGTATCATATTAGTATAGTATACCTTTATTTAGGTAGCTTTATTTACGAATTCCCTCAGAGCAGAGGTAGTTAGTTACATCTCCAATCCAATACATTTTAAGACACGATATTATAAACTTTAACATGAGGAAAAACTGCAGATGGTAGGAAAATAAATCAGAAAACAACATTTTTAGTTATACTGGTTTACATCGCAAATTTTACTTGTTCAATGATCAGCCCAATACAATTATGTCCCGTATTTTCTACTTCCATTATCGCTTTGTCATTAGATGTAAAGATGTATTATTATACTCACATGTCATCATACAGTATAATTTGCTCAGGGATGCTAATGATAATTATTTTGTGGTGCAGATAATGCAGAATAAGGTTACAATGTACGCAAAAGGTTTAATGGAAATACGATACATATGTATTTACGGCACGTGTGACTGTCATGTGCCTTAATTGAACCATATTCACAGCATCATTCGCTCTATTTTTAGTCATGGTTTTGATACAAACGACCTTCATCGGTGAAAACTTTTTATAGTTAGTTTCAATAATAATACCTATGTAATAGCAAATAATAAAGTGTATGTACATACTCGTAGTAGGTAATAGATATTATGTCCATAACAAATTGTGAACCGAGTTTGTGTTCGATACTGATTATGACGTCATTGCATTGTAAATAATGTGATGCCTTTAGCATTTTGTAGATACTTACGATCGTTTGTAAGTACATCTAGCAACAATAGCAAGCACTCAAACACACATTATTATTGCGAAACAGTGAAATATTTTTTTTATTAGATACCAGAATAGAATAAACTATAGTAAAACAGGTGTAAGCAAGTAGAGTCAGTTCTTTTTGTGTCTTAAATCACTTTTTGGGATGTCATGAGGCACTATTTGGGATGTCTTGAGACACTTTTTGGAATGTCTTGAGACGCTTTTTGGAATGTGTTGAGACACTTTTTGGAATGTCTTGGGACACTTTTTGGAATGTCTTGAGACACTTTTTGGAATGTCTTGAGACACGTTTTGGAATGTCTTGAGACACTTTTTGGAATGTCTTGAGACACTTTTTGGAATGTCTTGAGACACTTTTTGGAATGTCTTGAGACACTTTTTGGGATGTCTTGAGACACTTTTTGGGATGTCTTGAAACACTCTTTGGGATGTATTGAGTCACTTTTTGCTACACATTTTGCTTAATATTTGATGACTTGTAGCACATTTTGCACCATTTTTATTGACTTGTGACCATTTGGGGGATGTTGGGGTGTAATTATTAATAGTGCATAGTGACATATTTTGAACAATTTTTGGTGGCTTGTGACACATTTGTGACCATTTGGGGGGACGTTGGGGTGTAGTGGATATGTATATAGTTTAGTAGATGTATATATGGCATAGGGCTATATGTATATAAAGTTAATATTGTAGTGGCTACGTGTATAGTATTCTGGTCAAAGTGCACAGACAAACAGATACCTAGTCATACAGGTACACACACAGACGAACGGACGAATCATTTCTATAAAGTAGCTTCCGCTACTTAATAAATAACAGTAGTGTACTAATACGCGGCTCATGAGACGGTTTCTTTTCTAACTTGTATGGTACATTACTAACATTACCACAACATTACGTATAGGTACTCGGTTTCCGTTTTTATGTTATGATTTCGATTGCTACCTAAGCTATCTATAATATTATTAGTTACATTAAAATTACTTACTCTTTAAGGCTTTTACTTAAGCTACTGTTATGATCATAAAGGTTTTTCAGGTTTGAATTAAATGAAGGAAACATTGACGTGTGCTTCTTGCACTTACATTTAGTAGGTGCATTTGCTGTTGAGAAAAATGGGAACAATATGCATCTTCATATTTGCACTAATTGTGAAATGTATGACTACTCATTAATTGAAAAAATTGCTTTCGTTAGCAAATTATACAGGTTAAAATCAGTACAGGTTTGAATTTGAATTACCATCGTTTTTAATATGGAAATTAAGTAAGTATTTCGTTTAACAATAAAACTGATTAACAATAAAATTGTTATCTTGGTTTGTAATATAATTATATTACAGGTCAAACCTTTCATCGTCCGTTTTGATTCTTTTTACTGTGAAAAACGAAAGTAATGTTTATAATTTGTTTAATTACTGGTGTATATTTATAATGCTGTTAATCTAGAATTTTACAAAATGAAAGTGTACTTATTAGGTTTTGATATTTTTATTTCGCAGCTCCTTATGAGGGTGGGATATGGAAAGTTCGAGTTCATCTTCCTGAGCATTATCCGTTCAAATCACCTTCCATTGGATTTATGAATAAGGTTTACCATCCCAATATTGACGAGGTGTCAGGCACCGTTTGTCTTGACGTTATCAACCAAGCGTGGACCGCTTTATATGGTAAAAAACCTACCTAAAATGTTATACTTCCACTTGCATTTTACTTGCTTTATAAATTAATTTGCGGAGAAACTGCAGAAAACATTTTCTTGAAGGACATTATTTCATACTAAATATACACTGAAAATATTTTTCTCAATTAGAGACAAATCGAGTAATTAACTAGTGATTGCGACTATTAGTATAGCACGTAATATTGGAATGTTATATCATAGCTACTATATTATACTTCTGAGTAATTTTCGCTAAAATTCCTGAAGCATATAAAATGATTAGCTAGAAATTAATGAATTTCACAGCTAATTATTTCATTACGCCTGACACCTATATTGCTGCAGTGCATGTTTATCGAAGTTATCATATAACATCCTTATTCATACAACTCTCTGTGGCATTTCCGCCTTTCTGTGTAAAGATAAATGGATTAAGCGCAAATCAAATGAATCACTGTTCAATTAATTGCTGAGACTTGTTAAGCTCTACATGAGTATAATATAAGTATTTGCAGTTCTCATTCACGGCATAGTTTGTGACACACGCAGTATATTATATTAGACAGTTCCGTTCTTTAATATTACTCTGTTACTATAGACTTAGACTTTGAGTTTCGGTTTCTTTTGTCTCCATGCATAGTTTCTACAAACTACAAAGGCAAATCGGACATGGATCGCTTAATGTAATTTTGCGAAGTGTGTGCACAAATAAAATGGTGTACAACAATACAATTCATATTCATTTGTTACAGCTTTACAGTGTTATACTAACATGGAAAGAAATGATATTTACCGAAGATTAATAACAGATTATTGTCATTTTTATTTTTGAAACAGTTATTCATTACCACAAAATAAACCATTATACCATTATAATGTCAATATCTCACTTATTATAGTGCATAATGTGATATACGTGTAAGTGTTACAGATTATAAGTATTACACACTCCGACATATTGTTATTTTTTGAATATAAGTAAGTAGGTGTAGGTTAAAACTCGTAGCAGAGATAGAATAAATGTTCCATGAACAATTCCACAGTATTCCGAATCATAAATGATATGGTGGTTACTGGATATATATAAATATATATATGTATAGATTTGCAGAAAATCGAGGTTTTGGGTGGTTCTGCAGTATACTCCAGCAAATCAACCCGACACGAAGAAATCTATATGTATTCTATCGATCTACCCTCAACTTTCTGACCCAACGTAGCATAAACCGAACGAACGTTGAAAATGGTAGTGTAGCTAATATAATATACCTAGCTAGTCAAAGCAACGACCCTGTTTGTTAAATCGTCCTGGAACGTTGAGCAGACTGACTACAAGCATGGTCGAAGAAAGCTGCCAATATTTATACCTAGTCGAGCAATCTAATATTATAATGGAAACAGTCTAAACTGTACATAGATATGTGTTTTCCAGACACTTCAGATAATTCTACATACTTAGGTGTGACACACAAAAAATCTCTTGCTAAAAACAGTTTTTTTCAAAAATGCTTGCAGAATAAATTCAATTTCTTTTACCTATTACGATTTTAGACAATATTTTTTTCACAAAGAAAAGAATATGGCTGAGTTTATTCGAAAAGTTTTAGCAGAGTTTCGTAGTTAGAATGCAAATTTATGTGTAGAGAGCGTTACTATTTACTTCGAGTAAAAGAAAATGTCTTCCTACACTTTGCAATGCACTTCAGACTGGAAACTTTATTTTCCTATTCACTATTCAATTTAGGAAAGAGAATTTTCGTGCAATATTGTGTGTTTGAAATAAAATAAATTGGATGGATATTATTTGTTGAAGCTAAAGTAAGATTTCAGGTTTTGCTGTGGAAAAGACAATGGGTTTTATATGGTGACATGTAAATGCACGCACGCAAAGATGCAACGTCCCCGTTACAATTTTTTACACTTGTGATTTATGCGAAGAAATGCAACGAATATTGTAAAGGTGTATAGTAAGCATAAATAGATTATATTTTATATCCACTGCTTATTGTGGACAGATTGTTTAACGTAGTGCATTCTGGTTTTTGTTCATCTTTCTTGAGTTTTGTTGATGAATAGTAAAATAGTGGACTGGTGACAGACAGTGAAGCAAATAGCAAACAACTCACGAACGAGATGCTCAACTGACTGCACTGCAAGGCATGAACAATTATGTCATACTTGTAGACTTTTATTATTTGGAGGAGAGTACGTCAAAAAAAGTAATTTGACGACTAACGTTGACGTTGAGTGCAGGTACACTCAAAATACAAATTCCATAAGAAGCAATTGCGAATTAGACTTGTCTCTATGTCATTTCTTAGGGGATAATGGTGTTGGTGTCCCACACGGTAAATAATGTTGCGCAATCTCAATCTCCCGAAAAATAAGTTGAATTCGTATTTTACTAGTGGTACAAATATAGTTATGGCATTGCCATACTTATTGGCTTTTCTTCCAAACCAGAATGGCATGCAAAAAGACACGTTTTATGTTGGAAATTGGAAAAGAAAACTTTCACGAAAATAATTCCAAAAGCAAGTTTCAAGCAAAGCAACTTATTAAATTTACAGCTGGCGCAACGAAAGACACAGAGAAGAACTTGTAGAAGCACTTCGTTTACGTTCTCAAGTCTTTGATCCATCGATTTCTACTTTTCTACAGAATTCGCACACTTTTAGAATAATCCCGATAGAGCGGAGAGACTTTCCTACAGCATCGCAAACACACAGCCGCTGCTTTAACTCTGCCAATAAATTACACTGCTTTAACAGTAGCCTTCCAAAAATCTTAATGTGTCTTAAAAATGATTTAAACGTAATTAACACCAAAAATTTCATTTAGAGTTAGAGCACAGCCAAAAAGTATACCGCAGGTATTAATGCAATTTTATAATTTTTAATTGTACATACAATTATTACCCAATTTTATGCCGAATCAATATTCTATCCATCACTAAACTGCATCAATCAAAAAATTAGACTCAGATCAATTTCCTGGATTTGTTTATGAATCCAGTCCTAATGCTTAGGTTTCGATTACTCCGCTATATTGTGAGTGATTTAGGTAGAGGGTCAACATACCTATAGTAGGTAAGATGTTCTCAGGCTTCTTGGGCCCATTTAAAAAAACTGCTAGTTCACTGCTACTGTCTTTGGACATTGTTACTACAACCTTGAGAGACTAGCGGCTACAGCTCCAATCCACTATGTTTTATACCTCCTGCTGGCTAATATAAAATCATTTATGAAATCTTATGACTATGACGCTTCGTACTTTGCTACTTTCATGATATGATTAAAGAAGTTTAGTTCATTTCTATATGGCTATTATATTACACCCACCACTAGTAGTAGTCTAGTAGTAAACTATTAGAGTTCAGAAACTAGAAGGACGATAAAGCCATGTGGTATTGTGAGATGACTTGTGAGGGGTGGTTTGTACGGTGTGGTGAGAATCAATGTTTTTATGCCAGTCGTCCATAGCCGTTAAAGAGGATTTTAGACGACATTCATTCTAGTACTACGTTCCATTAGCAATGCAAACTACACCATTCATTCACATTCATTTATTCATTTATAATACTTCTGCCTACTACTACCAATGCAATCTCTATAGGTTTTCTACATTTTGTTCATGTTTGAAGATATTATTATGTTATGTTGCTATAATACATATTGTATGACTACATGTACAAGACTACAACCCACATAGTGTAATGTACTATATTGTTTGTATGATACGAGTTGAAGAGGGAATCTTCTTTAAGAACCTTCCATATAATATTATATTTGCATCCACACAATAATATCCGTCCTATGTATGTATAAAGTATAACTCTGCTCAAATGAGAATTTAACACACATAATACACAGAAGGATATTGAGGAAAATGTGAGCCAAAATGATATTGCACAAATTATTTTTCATTGTAGCTTGTTAGTTCATCACAGAGAAAATAATAACTCAAACAACTAAGTAGCAGACTCAGAGTATTTAATATAGATATGGGCACACTGTAGAATATAGACATAGATATATTCCAGAAAAATATTCTTTAGACAATTTTCATCTTTGATGTACTGACTATAAATATCTGTATGTGGTGAAGCAGTAAAATAGTAACTAGTTCAAGCTACACGCCTTGCCTCGCCTTGGCCTTCCTTGTTCGTATCTTTCATAATGTTGCATGCCATAGTAATAAAATATGGTGATGCTTCTTTCAAAAAGAGACACTCACTTTGTCCGTTTTCACTCAGAAAAATTAATTTCCAACAGCACGTACGCTGCATTAAACGCTGTATACATTTGACGTATTTTGATGTAGGCTTCTGAGAGAATGAACAATCAGATTTATTTCCCCGAATCGTTTAGTTTGCTTAATCAGCCCTTCTCGTATATGTAAATTTGTCGGACTTTGTAAACGGTAAACTACAGATAGGAGAATTTTTTATCTTTTACAGTTACATAATCCAAAACAATTATTAACCATTATGAGATCGTTTATAAAGATAGTGAATCTGTGTGTCCGCGTCTACCTGTCCTTTTGCTTGATTATTCAAGAACGGTGCTAGATAAACATTTCAAACTTGTTACACGTATTCTAGGGTTTTGATGAAAAGTTAAGATACTTTTTACATTATAATCACATGTCATTGACATTTTTTGCAGATTCAAGCTTCAAACTATAAATGACTGTGCACATATAATATAGGTGCACTTGAACTACGGAATTAAACTTTTATACTTCACTGTTCTAACAGAAATGTCGTGGTTCAGTTGATAATTGAAGTAAGCGAAAAACGTGAAAATGGAAAATACTCACTTATGCTCAGCTATCTATTTTAACTAAAGATATATAGAAACTTAGATATGAATACTTTGTCAACGACACTACCATGCTCAACGTTCATTGAATTACAACAACCAAAAATGATAGCACAGATTGTATATAATTACATATAATATTTCCTTTCTTAAGTCGACTCCCTAATCCCCATGATGGTTTGGTTACAACGGTTTATTACATACTAAGAAAATAATAATTCCTTTGTCTTGTCTATTATTATTTTGTGACGTAACTGTTTTCGTTTAGAGCAATTGAAATTGGTAAGGATGTATACATAGTAGTATTGTCAACCAATTTAATGTTTGTAATACACTTATCACAAATTATGTCTCGAATGTCATGGTCAGTGTACTGTGTACTACTAATGGAATTTCATTTTTGTTCAGTTAAATTGAAGAAAGAAGGATGTACTGTACAGCTAATACAAATAACATAAAATTATACCCTTTAGACTGAATATTATACGTTCTATGCAGAAATTGTTGAACTGGTTAGTTCTTTGTTGTGTGTATGTGTAAAGTTTGTGTTTGAGGGCAAAACAAGTTATTCTTCTGTGTGTGGTTTAGGATTAGTTAGAATATTACCTACGTTCATTTGCATTAATGGTATTATAAATCACACAATCATGTGTAAAATAAATATTCGTATGTGTATTATAATATGTATAGTGGGATAGGAAAACTTACTTTATAATACTTACTTAACATAACACGGTAAGTTGGTCCTTTCCGTGTCATGTTCATTACTACAACGTGTAATTGTGATTGTTGTACACAACAACCACAATGTTGCCTCTATACCTATACGGTGTAGGAAGTATACTTGAGTGTATTCAGTTCACTATATAAAATCATGTAAAATACGAAATAGGATAAGTGTTGAAAGTATATGGAACACTGTAGCCTTAGCATAGCAGCAGCAGAATTCTGTTATTTGTTTGTATGTGTTTGTAGTTTTCCTACTTTCCATGCAGAATAAAACTTTGAGCTTTTGAACAAGAAATGACATTGGTAAATGGAGCATTTATCTCTATCTTTAAAAGGAGCAGCGCATTGTGTTCAGTTTGAGTACTTCTCTCTTCTTGTGTTATGCTGTTGAGATTTAGAGCAACAACAATCTGCTCAGAAGCTTTGCTAACGCTGTAATACACGCTCGAGTTACTGCGTCAATTAGTTAACAACGGTTACCGTAAATACTAAATTAAACCTCTCCATTTTTATTAAGGTTAAATTGAAACCCAATATCTATTATAATAACCGCATCATCTTCGCTGCACAGAAGTTGCCCGTTTACTTTTTTAAGCTTATTTGCAATAAACTCATAGTATAGAATATTACTATATATATTTATATATACATAACTGACAATGAGTAGAGTAGGGTTATATGTTAAGTGTCAGGCGAAAAATGCTTTGTACTGTACAGTACACGACTAAAGAGTGTTGTGGTCTTTTCTGTGCTGTTATTAGAGTTGATAACGTCTCTTACCGTTCAAAAAATTTGAATCCCGAACCCTAACCAAACCAGTTTGAAATCCAAAATATATAATTCCGAATACATGCATGTTTTAATCATGTAATTAAGTAAAGATTTTTCTCATTAAATTCTGGACTTTGTGCAAATATTGCGTAGAGTCCCTTGAATGTTGAAGAGAAATGATATGACATACCTCTATACATATGCTGTGTAAATGCAAATGTTTTAATTAAATTTTCTAAACGTATTTGGTATTTCTTATTCATGTTGGTGGTGGCAACAATTATATGATGATGATTATTTTTACAACCTGAAACTTGTTAGAATTTTTACGGTTTAGTTCCACTATGCTAACCGTAAACACGTGAATGCAGCTGTTAGTAAAGCATTTATTTGTTCGTTGTACGTCCTATAGTGGCAACGGCGGTGGGTGAATCGTTGCATGGATGGTTACTGTGACTGGTATTTTATAGGAGGTTTGCAGTTAACAGCTCTAGCTCGCTAGTTTATTGTAATTCTAGAAGAAGTAGATTGAAGCTGTGACACTGACACTACAGCTGTGTGTGAGTGAGTAGGAGGAGGTTGGTTGGTTACGTGGGTCGTTCTCCTAATTATAAATAATTTTTATTCAAGAGTTGCAATAGCAATTTCCAATCAAGTTTCCAATCGACCGTAATACACAATAACACCTTTAGCTTTCTTCAAGTGTAAACTACCTCAACTTTATTGCCGTTGCACTTTTATTTATTAGCAGTAGTTAGTACTAGTGTAATATACTGTCGGTAAATATATGACGGTATACGTACCCATATAATACATATTTATATGAATATATATTTTATCATGATAATGATGAATACATATGTGCATAGGAAAGTTAAGGTGCGAATCACGGATGTTGTGAACTGATACTACGTAATTATGGTTCCCCATCCCTTCAACAATACCGTCTGATTATAATTATTGGTGTAATTTCTAAACAAAATTTAGAAATTATTAATAATTGCTACTCCTATTAATGCATGAATCCTGTAGTAGAATTTTCAATCAATTTTAAAACTAGTATAACTACTGCACAGCTCTGCTTAAAAATCTTTCAGTCCATCTGAACACAAGTACATAATTGCATAATGTTTAGATTAGTCAGGTTTAATTGAATTCCGAAATACTTTATTAATGCCAATTTAATAATTTACAAAAAAGAAAGGATTTCTATGTAGCTTAAGTACCAGAAGAATTGTATGTTTTCGGTAGGCATTAAGAAATGATATAAGGAAGGTCAGAATGATTTTGCTTATTGTTAGTTGATTGATTGATTGGAAGCAAGCAAGTCGTAAAGCAATAAAATTTTCTCAAGCATACAAATAATAAACTCCAAACCCTTGATTCGGATGTAAATGTCATCATCCTTTTATAACTACACCTTATTTGTGGTGATGTAATAGCTTTTTATATTTTTATGTAAATATCTAATAGTTTTTAGAAAGTTTCGACAAAAAACATTCGGTCATTTTGTTACCCTTTTTCGTGTAACTGATGAGTGATGACCTAGCAATGCAAATATGCTTAGGAAGCACATTCTCTTTTTTACAGCGCACTTATAATTCATTTCAGGGAAAAAAGTAGATACCTATATTCAATATTTTATAGCTTGAGACAATGTATTTCCTGCATAGAACAAACTATGCGTTGCCTACCTGCAGACCTTTGATAATGTCAAAAATTGTCGCTGACTAAGAAACGAATTTGAGTAAATAAATTCTCTGTGCTCATAAAACTCGTTCGAGGGATGGAGTTTTCCACGAAGCCGTTATTAGAGTAAAACCCTTGATGTTATGTGATCCACTGTTAGTTTCGTGTAGTTTTCTTTTCTACCCGTGCAAGTGGTTGAACGACGTAATTTGATATTAGAGCAACTTAACTGGTTTCCTTCTGAGTATTTTATTTTGCCTGCACATAAAATATACGAGGCATATGTGTGTATACTACAACAATGGGCTTTGACTCACAATCAGTGGAGTGTGGGCAGAAGGATATTCATTTCAATTCTCTAAGAAACGAATCAAAACTTCTATAGTACGAAGTACGAACATCTCAACAGTCACAAAGATTAGCGGTGTAATAAATATTCAGTTGTCTTATATGTGACTAGTGACTACCTTGTTACTCCATCCATCCATGCATCCTTATATACATTATATGAATATTGATTTTCAACTGAAGATTTCAGATCGTCCGGTAAATTCAGGTTATGGATGTAATGGTAGACACGTATATTTTATATGTAGATGCTGTATAGTGGGAGATAATAGTAACACAAGAACACTCTCAGTATATCAGTGGGTATAACGTTGGGAATCAATAAAAGAGAAAATAAATGGATATTAGAGTTTAGAGGAAAGACTCAAAGACGGTTATTTGACTTGTGCATTTTTAAAAGATTTGTCTGTATAAATGTTTGTAATGCTTCCTGGAAAAGTTGGCAGTTTTTTTGTCCTGGTTGAGTTTACAGTTGTGCGTTGTATGGACGTGACAGAAAGCTCTCAGATTTTAATGTTTCATCGTTTTACGCAGAACACAATTTGCGTCGTATTTTCATGAGAACCTTTTTTACAATCTTGACATTTACATTTACATGAATGCCTTCTAGTATATCACAATTTTAGTACTGTGAACCATACAAAACAAAAGTATCTGTATAGGCATGGTGTTGTAACATAATATGCTAGTGTTTCAAAATAAGGAGAGGAGAAAAATCATAATATTGTGTTGGGGGAATAGGGAAATAGCTGGTAAAATAAAATGACAGATCGTTTTATTACATACGTGCAGTGAACTCGTAAGTGCGTCGCGACTTGTACGTTTGTTTTTGTGTTGGTCGATAATATTTATTATTATTATCGTTCATCTTGTGCCATCAAACATTTAATGAATATGTATTATATTTATACCATTCCATTTTGAGATCAATGACCATTTCAAACCAATGCTCTAAACTATACTCTCTTTTACTTTTATCTGCCCCATTCAAATTTTAGAGTGCCTAATTGATGCATGATATTAATAATACTACTATACTACTAAGCTAATACTAAAGTATATGTAACAATAAGCTACACACATAATTCAAAAACTACGTCCACAGGATTAAATTGCCTTATGGTAGTTACTGTAGTGCCCTAAAGATAATAATAATATTCGCATAATACACATACAACTTTATTGAAGTATCTACTTGTGATTTGCAAAGATGAAAGAACTGTTTAGCATGACACTCCTTTTGAAAATGGTTCATTGAATATATTTACTCCCTGCATAAAAGTCGAACAACTCGCACTACACGTTTCTGCTATAGAATCGCGCAAAATTTCACAAATTGTAAAAAAAAATATTTCATTGCAGCTTGTTAAAATTGTGGTTTTTGTTGGTAATGTTGAAAAGTTAATGCTTGATGCACATTTTGGCTTTCTACAACCTTCACC
Organism: Pogonognathellus longicornis; assembly: GCA_034694085.1. Lineage (NCBI taxonomy): Eukaryota > Metazoa > Arthropoda > Collembola > Entomobryomorpha > Tomoceridae > Pogonognathellus > Pogonognathellus longicornis. The sequence goes on from JAQFYB010000464.1 coordinate 36,469, forward strand.
ACTACATTTGCTTTGAGTTTCTAGCTGATTTTGTGGTTTCGTTTTTAATATTATTATTTTCGTTGATGCATTACTAGAAGTTATTGGTATAACCCCAAGGGAAGGGAGAAATTGTAGTTAATAATGTTCTTTGTATCACACAGAGGAGCCAGAGTTAGTTTAAACCAATTTTAATTGCTTTTGTGTTTGATTAAATATTTGCAAAATATGCCAAGGCAGGATTTTTTCTTCGAGTGTACATGGAATGGCATCAGTTCTGAACAACCCACGCTTTTTAGTTGAAAGTGTTGATTTAAGTTGAAAATCTTTTGAATTTTAAGTGTATTGAGTGCAAGGCAATTGAATTCTTGGACAGGAACTGATGAGTTGTGTGTAAATATTGCCTGGTTGCATGTAAAAGCATTTTCAGAAAGCAGGTCACTTATTTTTAGTAGAAGCACGAAGTATGTTGAAAAGCTGAATTCAATGGGAATCCAATGGTCTTTCTCACTTGTATGTATGGTACACATAACTTCATTTATTACACAGCAGATTCAATATTCGTTGCATTGTGGTTGTTTGGGGCTTTTGGTTGGCTCCAGCAGTCATGGAAAAGCTAATGGTAGTTTCAGAGAGGTTTTGATTTCCACGAATGTGTATAAAGTCGACGAATAACTTCGTATTAATCATCATTCGAAACATCATTTAATCTGTAGTGGTAATATCTTTGTTTATTTTTACATTTCTATAACTATCATATTTGAAAAGCATGAGATTATATTCCTAATTGTGTTGCAATTAATATTGGGAAAAAATCCAGAACAATTTTCTATGTAGGCATAAATACTAAATGTAAGTACAGTACTACTACAATATAGGTCACAGTCACAGTACAGTTAAACAAAGTTGATTATCAATCTCACTTTTCCTCTGGCTTTTTATGGTTGTGTATAATGCAGCTTTTAATGCTTCTTTTTATAGCCCATTATCGCCACACAGACTAATCATGTCATAAAGAGCAAATAACGTATACAAACAGTGTTTGTCACATTGATTTTAAAATTTATTTCATGTGTAGGTATCTCACATGTTCTAGCACATTCATCTACGTTTTCCTTTCAATATATACCCGAATGGTTCCTATTAACGTTGTAGCAGCACGCAGCACTTGAATGCGAACCAAATAATTAAATAAAAAAGATTTGAAAAACTTTTTTGTATAAAATAGGTTTTCAAAATTTTAGTAATGTTTTATAAAATGAAATATCATGGTTTATTTTCAGTCATTCGTGATTCCTATTCATGGAATAATTCTTTTGCTCTCACTATTATCAAAGAGAGGCTTACATTCAATGTTCAAAGCCTTTTGAAATGGATGCAACTAATAACAGTCTGGGAAACAGCCTCGCTGTATTTATTTTATAAAGTTCTTTATTTATTTATTCCATATTCCGTCAGAGAGTCTGAGTGAAATGAAAGTTCTTTAGGTTGATTTGGTATTATCTTTTTCCATTACTTCCAAAATATGTATGCACATATTATACCATACAACTTAGTATATCTAAAATGTATGATATACATAATCTCTGTGTGTACCTACCTATATAGTTTTAGTCCAACGAGATCGATTGTTGGACGGCTGCAAAGAAAATTGCCTACATTAACAAAAATATAGTGTATTGCGATTCAAGGCGCTTGAAAGAGGGGCAATGAAAGAGATTCGCAGCTATACGACAATCTGCCACTTCTTTCATGTTGTTGACGTAAGCCATTTTTAGTTTATTCCTTCCAAAGGTTGGTGAAGCCGAGTATGAGATGAGTCCATCATCATTTTAGAAGGTTTGCTATTTTACGTTCAGCTGGCATAGCTGTTCTATTTTTTATATACCATGCAAAAAATTATAATGCAACATCCATCAGTTATGTTGTAACATTACTTAACTTTGTATGTAGTGTGTATACTCTACGCATATAGATACATTTAAACATTTACATTTTTTATATACTTTTACGAAACGTTTCTTATGAATAATGGGTTTACAAAGTATACACGAAAAATAAGCTATTAAAACTCATTGCACAATATCATTCAACATGTACATACTAACTGAACTACAAGCATAAATAATAATAGTAACATGCAATATAATATCACTATTATGTCTTTACTGCTAAGTTCTATTATATAAATCAAGGTTAAATTGCAATTGCTTTATGATCTTTTTCAATAGTTAATTTATATATTTTGTTGCACTGTAATCATAATTAGGTTGTATAAAAACTTTGAATTATTACATCAAAGATCCTCATTTTAGTTTTATTGGGAAAATTGAGATACATATAGAATTCACAAGACGACGTACGATCTAATAAATGTTTTAGCATACATAATAACGAAGAACTGTCATGACAGTTCTTCTTTCATGAATTAATTCATGCAAGTTACTTGTCAAAGCAGCAATCATTTTTGTCCTATAATATTTGACATTGCTACAGCGAATAAAAGTTTTATTATACTCATATAACTCAAACAATTACCGCAAATTTAATTCTTACTGAGATTTATATTAGGGTTTGAAATATTATGTGTGCGTATTAATATATAGTTTATTCGGAAAATGTTTAGGGCAAAATTTATTTTATATGCATGGATTTAATGGCTGCAAAATTGGGAGTTCTGAGAGAAATGTTTAACTTGATGCGATAAAAAAAATATAATCAATTTGACACTAGACGCTGTTACAGTATAGGACTGATAAGTGATAACCATGACACCCGGAGTATCAGAAAGAAGGTTATCAAAATAAAGTAGAACAGATTGGGTGTAATGTATTGTTAAAATTAAACTAATGACGAAACAACAGATTGGGTAGGTGCACATGGACTCATCGTTAATTAGTGCTGTATTTTGTAAATGCTGTTTTATCTGCATTGGAAAAGTTTACTTGGGCTGAATACATTGTGAGTAAAGTAGGCATCTGGAATATTCCACATAGAGCAAGATATTCATATATTATTTTCATAACCGGGAGCTTATAGTTATTCCTTCTAGTTTTTTGCATGTAATTACTGGCGAGGCATTATATTTTTCTAAAGTGAAAATGAAGAAAACGTGCTAATAGGAAGTCTGAAGCTTAAATGAGAATGATAAAATGTTACTGCTCACGATGTCATACAGTGTTCTCATTACACCTACACGGATGTGTAAAGAAAGAAGGATATCACACAGAAATGGCGTTATATAGACATGTAGTGTACACTTGTTCAGAGCGTGAAAAGCACAAGTGGATTTTGTGGATGTGGATGAAATATATATTTGAACATTTAAAAATGATTTTATTTTATGGGCTGTGCCAGCCATGTTTTGTAATAGGTAAGTGTGAAGAAGAGAAGAATGGATGTTGGTTTTGTATTTTGTTTTCTAGAATAACATATAGCTCGCATTTTTGGTTTGCATTGGTTTGTGTACCGAAGAAGAGAGAGATACATGAAGCATTTCGTAAATGTGGTTTGGTAAATAAATCCGCCGCTGTATTTGTATCTGTATAGTCAACCAATATTGTAAGTTGGAAAGATTGTTACTATTTCATGACAAGACAAGGCAAGGGCGAGAGAGTGGCTCTGGGTTTGGATCTACAGGAACGTATAATATTCTATCTGCGCCATAATATATCATTATTTCGTACATGTTACAATGTATGTGTAATATATCAAGGGTACGAGTGTATACAGTGTATACATTATGTTTTGTATGTACCTACTACTATGTGCAGTGGAAAGGAGAGTGTAGAGTAGGCATGAACACATTATCACAGTTTTTTACGACTTTGAGCAAAACCCAACCGGATTTGCCGTATCCCCGATGATGTTGTTGGAATGACGTCCTGAAATGTATTTAGCATCTCGCGTCTTCTCCTGCACAATTCTCAACACAAACTGTTACATTATTGGCATCTTTGTGTATCTGCACTGTAGAGAATGGCTGTGATTGTGAGAGTCAGGGCTGTGTACAGTGACTGCAGTGTGCACCAAAAACTAAAACCTAACACCAAACGTCAAATTAAACCGATAACGTTATCTGCCGACGAGTATCACACTAATGTTCAAAAAGACCTAATTCTCTAATGCTCATCTACATCTATTTACTCTCAATACCTCCCCAAAATCTCTGATATCCTTTTTCTACAGCTTTTTGCATCGTCTCTAATAATAGGGCTATACCAACGTCCGTTTAACACAATTTCTCCAGAATTCTTTTCGTTTATTCATCTCAAATTTTACCCTCACCTTCTTTTTCATTCTCAATTGATTGTGGTGTAAACCCTAGAAGACGACATTCATTTACAAATCCATTCTGGATCCAAAGAAACTAAAGATCTATGAGATTCTGAAATACAGAGATCGATGAGAAAATAAAGAGCTACTGCTGTTAGTTACAGATGCAGTTACAAGTCAAAAACAAATCAAATAATAAATCTTCGATTGCTATTATTGATTTTTGCTGTATGTCCATTTCCTTCCTAATTGTAAATAATGTAACTCCTATATAGTACACATATATTCTACTCAACTTGTTCTAATTTAATGAGTTTTACTCCAAAATATAATGTGTGGAACTATATTTGAAGTATATGTAGTACAGTTTTTTATTTTAGTATTATATAAATGACTAGAAACAATTTAATACATAAATTATAGTAATAGGTACACGTATTGCGCTTAGAACATTTGTTGGAGATTAAAATGATTTTGACTCGGTTTTTACATATATTTCAAGGGAAGTACAACAAATAATGTGTTGTGACAAATTCTAGATAACATTATGAAACTTCGGACGTGTAAAAGAGTAACTAATGACTGTGAGCATCAATATTATGCTGCATTTATCCACATAAGAATACGTAAGGATTAGAACAAATTGGTATAAATGGGAAATGCACAGTAAGACGTAATTAGCGAAGATAAATGATCATCCTGCAAGATTACACAAAAGACACAAAGACATCGCCATATTGTCGTGTACAAAATAACGTTTCGGGTTAAACTGTACGTCAGATTGAAAGATTATTCCCATCTCAGTTGATGATGATTCATTGGTTTCGTTTGTTTCCCTACTGCACACTGCACATGTACAATGTATAAGCAAAGGTTTTAAAAACACATGGACACTTAAATTGACGTAAGTGTACAATATTTATTGCTCACTGTTGAGGAATGGAAATAATGATTTTATTTGCTCAAGCTGACATGACACACATAATTTATGTGTAAGATTCTTATAATAATATTATAGGTGAATTTGTTCATACTCCTCTGCATGCAATTTGTATGGAAGGATATTGATATTTGATGGCATTGTGAAAGGTTGACATAAACAATGCGGACTGAGTTCAGTTCAGAATGAACTCAATTAAAACGACGTAGGTTGTCAAGCCGTCTGTTATGTGTGACATTGACATTCCGAAGAATGTTCAATTAGATATGTATCAATTTCCTTGTATGCTGCATATTATGCGACACAAAAAATGAGCTCAGTTGAATTCTATTGTCATGTCAGCTCACTCTCTTTACATTTTCGTCTTTCAAGGCTCTCTGTTTCCGCAATCGGACTTGGCATCACATTCCAAACTTCAATCTTATAATAAAAATATTATGTACAACACGATAATTTTGTAGCAAGAAACGAAGGATTGATAGTTCATATTATAATGTTGTCATTATTATTTCATATCTGGAGCCAATTACGGGAAAAAATCTTTTGCAAAAATATTAGATAAATGTTGTTAGATTACATGTGGCTTTTTACATTGAATAGGAAACAAGGTTAAAAAATCATAAATATTTTATTACAAGCAAGTTTTCCAAAAAGTTAACACGGGTCTGTGTTTATGATTTCCCTAAGCTTTTTCATGAAATAATGTCAGCAGTCGCGACTCGCGACTCGCGAGTAAGTATCTGTTAGCAACAATATAGTGCGATAATTGTTTTAGGTACCTAAACCTATTGCTATGAAGTTTAACCTTTTAACAGAATTGTGAGACTGTAAATATAGTAATAAATAAAAGGATAATAAACTTATAATATAGGATATATACTTTTAAATAATTTTAATATTTTTTGATTCTGAATTTTATTAATTGTGGTTATTTTTTATTAATTTCAGATTTATCAAATATATTTGAGTCATTTTTACCTCAATTACTTACTTATCCGAATCCAATCGATCCTTTGAATGGGGATGCAGCTGCCATGTACCTTCACAAACCAGAAGAATACAAGAAAAAAGTTCAAGGTATGTCATAACTAATTGTTTTGCATTTTCATGGGTTTATAAATAATAATTTAAATTTTGGGGGGATTTGAAGTAAATACTCGGTGCTATTTCATCGTTTGATATTTGATTTTATATATGAAATATTGATTGCAGAATACGTACGAAAGTATGCCACTGAAGACGCAATTCGGGAGCAAGAGAAGGAATCATCAGAGAAAAATCAAACAGCCAATAACTTATCGTCAGACTCGGAAAGTTCGATGTCAGATTTCAGTGAAGATGAAGCTCGAGACATGGAACTATAGTATTTATTAGTAACTGATAATGGGGATCCTTAGGACTATAAGTAATTACGAATGAATAATGATTATTATATAATACAATAATATTATCAATTCTACCAAATAGAAATGTGTTCTCTCATTAATGACCGACCCTTGTTGTGTATTACATTACAGGCCGCCTACACTTATATATCCAGCAAACTAAAAACTCAATTCTTATCCCGTTCGATTATAAAGTGCTACTGAGTCGCATTCTTGTAAAAATTTCTTACTTGTTGTAAATATCCGAATCCTTTCTAGAAGACGCATCAAATCTTGGCTTAGTTCGTTTTTTGAGTTATTCAGACTAAAACTTATTACTAAACAGCGGGTGTATGTCAATTGTAGCTTTTGAGTTGACAGCTTTTTTTAAGAATCTACAAAAAAGGAACAAATTTCCAATTAAAACATCTCTCTTCACTAGTAACACCATTGTAACAACATTGCCATGAAAAATGGATTTCTGAAGTTTCAACTGCATATTATGAATAGTAGAAGGGGAAGTAGACTATCAATTGAAACATTAATCTTATATAATTAAAATTCTGTACAATTAATGAAACCAACCAAAATTATATTATTTCATATTTTTCTTAGTCAAATTCCTACAAAATCACTGTTTTAAAAAGTGATTTTTTAAAAATTGTATGAATAAATGAGATGTTTGTTTGGAGAAAATGTTGCTTTTGGAGAAAACTAGTTTGGATTCTTAAAATAAAAATCAACTCATTATGTTAATTAATGTTAGGTACAATATAAATATCTTTAGCTCAAAACAATGAAAACTGTAAGTAAATACTAAGTATGAATTTCCTATGTCAAGAAAGAACAACCACTTTGATTTGATTGACAAATGACTCGTACGTTTTGCTCCCTTCAATGAATTTATTAAAGAGCGTTATTTTGATGGGAACAAAATAAATGTGAGAGAGATCCTAGAACAGGACACCGACAGAAGATCGATGTAATCCAGAGTGCAGTAAAAATTGACAATTTTATTGTCAGTGTCAAATTTTCCAAAAGAAATGAATTATGGACAAACGTTTGAGATGTAACAGATGGATGTGATTCTTATTCTTTCTTATATTGGACAAAAACCCCATGTTGTATTGTAGTCAGCAGACAAACTACTTGTTAGAAAATGTATAAAAATGCAGTGTGGGAGTATTTGACAAGTATTACATCAAATCAACTCTGTGTTTAAAAATAATGAATTATTTAGCAAAGATGGTAGGAAAAGTGAATAGAAAGGTGTGAAGTGTTTAGAAGGAGGAGGATGATAAAAATGATATAAAAGATGATTAAGATTTGTAGGAAAGGGAGAAGAAAAGGAAACTCTTGAGAATGCGTATGTGTGGTGGTTGTAGAGTCGTATAGTGACAAAATCAGAAGCAGAGGAAGAAAAAGAAGAATCACTATATTCAAATTTCAATATTACGATGTGATGAACAAGATGTGTGGCGGATGATTCATTGTCAACGTCATCATCACATCAGTCGTTTTATTGGAATCGCAAATTAAAATTATTGATTGCTGCCGTACTGTACTAATGAATTATTATTAAACTGTGTACATAATGTCAATGTAAATATGAATGTAAAAAATAGAATTTACTCGTGTTATGGTAATATTATTATTATAATATGCGTTTGTGTAAAATTACTCAGTAACAAGGGAAGACAAACATACGAACGAGAATGGTATATTCGATACATGCCTGCCTCAACTCATTGTTAGTGGTGGGCAAAAACTAAAATTATAAATTCCTGACGAGAAAAACCCATGTCTTCATTCGATGAATGCGTTTAAAAATTTCAAAGAAAATAAGTCAGACAATTATTGTGTACTTCAGTAGTGGTACTATTGAATTAACTCTCATATTGTATAAATTCGTATAAAAATAATAGCTATTATAATTATTATCTAGCTGATAATCCTTATAATACGATTCGGTACAAGTAAAAATAATTAGTTTTCAGAATTTGTGTAGTATAATGTTATAGTTACAATTACACTACAAACAAGCTTGTATGGATAAGACCACTCACACAACCGTAACAATTGTAGGCATTGGTATTTGTAGATGCAGTTGAAAAGTAATTTCTGACAGTAAAATACACACAATGAAATATTATGATTATAATTATTATTATAAGTATTTACGTACCTAGTTATGAGTAAGTATACTGGTAGTAGAGCGTCTCATCTCGCAAGTTTAAATATATGTAGAGTAGTTGGTTGTAGAAAAAGTGTAACAGTACAGCTCATCAGTTCGGGTTTTCTTTCGACTTGTGTATTGTGTGTGCAGCATGTGTCGTGTTAAAATTATTACGTCGTTTTTACAATGTGCACATTATAGATTTTATGCATTTTGTTGATTTATGATATAGTTAAGATGATAATGAATATGACAAAATGGCTAAGGAAAGTAAGTGCATGTTAAGAATGGGAATAATTATATGCTGGTATATATAATAATTAATTGTACATGATTGGCCATTAGAATTATCGCAAACAGTGATTTCAGGTATATCAAGGAATTTTAATGACGTAGATAAATATCTTCCCTTCAATCTACAAAAACCTTTTTTCCACTTTCACTAATAAAATATTATTAGCCTTCCGATGAATTAGTATTGTAAGATTATTGTTGTCAATATTATGGTTTACGTAGCGACCAAGATCTATAATATTATCTGTAGACACAATCAAATGACAAAGTTTTGTGATTCTACTTCTGCTCCTAATGGGGATATTCGTCATTTATAATTACCTCGAAAAACTCGAGTATATGAATAGTGTGATGATCTTTAGGTTTTTCTGAACGCATAACTAAGACATTCAGTTTTAAAACCGAATTTCTGGTATTTAAAAACATTATTTTCCTCACTAGTAATCTCAAAAGGAAAATATTATTTTCTAGTCCAGTTTTTCAAGTTTTTTGTAATAAATATTGTAAATTGTTATTCCAAATTAAATTTTTGCTTATACACACTGCCCTAATATGTGTGTAGAATTTTTCTATCATACTTTGCCATTTTTAAATTGGAAAAACGTTATTTATTCAGCCATTATATATGCAAATATCTTACAAAGAAGAACTTATTTTATTAATTCTCTTTAACTATTGTCTTTCTTAAATATAATAATTTTTATTTATTATATTCCCTAATGATAAAATATACTCGAGTTTTAATCGTGGTAATTGACACTTGGCTTTTTCATTGCACGTTATTGCTCCTACAGTAAGTTTTCTGGGACGATTGTGTTAGTTAGTGCGATAGATGATTTTCATTTTCTGTAATGATGTTTTAACGGCATCTTTAATGTTGCTGAGCTCCATAGATTAATTTCGTATAAAACATAAAGATAAATATGCCTGCATTTTTATTTTCTACTGTAGGTCTTTAGTATTGTTACTATTTAGACTTGAATGCATTTGAACTCTCGTCTTTCTTAAATATTTAGTCGACATATTTTCCAAGAAACGTTAATAATTATGATCGGAGTAATAAGATAAAATTATTATTATGAATGAATCGCGTTGTCGTGGTGTGAAGTAAATCAAGAGCAAGTGTACCTAGATTGGAATAATTTGTTTTAAAACTACAAACTGCACTTGTTTGAGCTGTACGAAAACAAAATATTAGCTACTTTAATTGTCAATTATTACTAATCTACTGTAATATGAAATAAAGTGTAACGTAGCTATTATTATAATTATTAATACTATTGTTAATTTTTTCAAATATTTCAAAAAGGCAAGTGATGCCTAGAGCTGCTGTGGTTTTGCATTGATTGCAATTGCAACACATATAATATACATATAAGTGATATATAATGTATACACTATTAGTTACTAACACCCATTATCTTTCTTCGGAAATTATAACAAATATCAAAAACTCGGCACGGAAATCTCATCATCGTCAGTGTAATTAATTCTACTTTGTACCAATCAAAAACTTTGAAAACAGCACCATTAAAATCCAATATTATGTACGTTGTGAAATTGTATTAAAGTAATAATTAATTACATTGCGGTTCTATTATTATTACAATTACTTGTATGTAATGTAATTTTGGAAACTCTCGTTTATTACTATACTAACCTCTATTTTTTGGATTTTTATGAATGAATTATTTCTTTATAGACGTGTTGGCCGTAAGTTTAGTTTAACTAGCAGCTTTCCCGCGTTTTTTAAAATTGTCAAACAGTATGACTAATATGACAACAAAGAACTTGTAGGTTTTTCATACACACATTATCAGAGAAATGTGAGTTAAAATTACACCCAAGAATATAAAACAATATTATTATGTAGAATTAAATTAGGTACTTATTACATACACGCAAATGTCATTCAATGAACTTTCGGTTTGCTTTTAGAAGACAAATTAATACCTGGTCATCGTTTAGCTGGAATAAGATAAAAATTATTAATCCTGGCTGTTGATTTATATTATTTAAATTAAGTAGACAAGTTGGGAAATAAATCTTTTTATCTTAAATGTAGTTTCGATGATTATAAATTGAGAAGGAAACTGTATACCGTACACCTACCTCTACCGAATGGACAGTTGGGAATTGGGGATTTGCGTTACATTCATTAAATATTATTATTATATTATCACACGGTGAGGATCACATAACCCTTCACATTGGGATCATGACACGTATCAGCCTTTGCTAACGAAATCAACCAGTAAACTCGATTTTAATTTAGCCAACAGAATTAAATAATACTGCTTTTTTATTCCTCTGGTGTAATCAGTTTTGCGTTGAAAGAATGGTTATCGTGGTTTTCCACGTAACTATGAGGCTAGGGCGTATTTTATCTTTATATGGTTGGTTAGATTTAGGATCCTCACTGTACAGATATTATTACTATTATATTATTATTGTTATTATTATAATGAACGCTAAGCTGCATCTTTATAATAATCAACTCGTCTTGATTGCCTTTTTTGTAACAAATTACTGATATAAAGCTCATTTTCAGGCCGAGCAAATAGGTATAATAATCATGGATAGTTTGTATTGTACTAACTCTGGTTTGTACACTGGGATGGAAAGTTTTTCAATTCGAAAAGTATCTACATTTACGATCCTTTGTAGTATAACTTCGCATTTTAATGAACTCTTTTATATCGAAGAATGTCCGCAATAGTTTCCAATTGTAAAATCAGTGATAATTGTTGAAAATTTGCATAAGTAATCTATATAATTTTTTGGTCCGCTTTTGTCTTAATTGAAAGAATAATATGCGAAAACCGAGTAAACCAATGATGTTCATGTAAAAAACAAAGGGACACTTAATCAACAGGAGTCAGTTTCGCAATTACGTGATTACGTGTATATTAAATATTCCATAATTACACTCTTTAAATTATGCGCATTATAAACGCATGAACACATTTAAAAAAATCACTCATATTATAGTTTGTATTGTACTAATAACTGTAATAACGTTGCTGTATCTTAATGCATTGCATGGTATAAACAGGCTCTTGCGCTAGCGGGGCGTACCAGCGCAAATTTTTGAAACATTTTTAAAATTGATTTTTTGTACACTACCATATTCAAGCTTAAATCCTCAGAACTTGAAACATTTTGTAAAATCATTGAAAATGTTGACACAAGACGAGACCGATTGAGATATTTCGAAACACTATCCTACAGCAAATAGGTGCTCTATTGGCGCTTTTAGAATTAAACTGACAATTGATTTACGACGTACTTGTGAACCGTCCCCTCTCATCTTAGGATTGAGACAAGAATGTACACAATATTAATGTATGTTTACAATAGGAAGTCAGAAATTTTGAAATAATTTTAAATGAATGTTTAATGTTCAAATATTATGATCCGTTTATTTTTTGCATCGCTTTCACTTGACGTGGAGGTGCGCTCAAAGATGAATAATAATAATAATATAATGTTTTCCTTTTGCAAAAACGTTTTCCATCCTTGGTTGTACAAATAGAATGCATGTTGGGTGTGTCACGTGTATGAATAGTAGCTTGATTTAGTTCTCATAAGCATACTACTCCTATAAAACACACTATTGATTGATACAATATTTTACAATTACAAACAAAGGAACATATTATGTTGTGTAAAAAGGATTTAGAGGTAACTGCTAATTTTTTGTGCCTGTATTGTAAAAAATTAACGGCCGTAGATGGATTCGCATTATGATTCGAAAATAAAGATGTCAGTGAAAAAGATTCGAAGCTGAGTCTGATGATGGATGAGAAATATTTATGTAAATGAATTAACTGAGCATGTCCCTCATTGCTAACCTTTAATTAAATAACATTAAATAGCGTGTGGGTGTCTCCAATGATTATCACGTAATGTGTTGTGTGACAGTGTGACGTGTAGTCTTCTCTGTACTACTCTTATTGCAACTGTGGTATGGAAATTATACAATACATACACAAACGTATAGAATGTAATTATTATTGTATAAATTAAGTTTAAGAAAACTGGCGAGTGTTAAATTATGATGATGATCGTGAATTATTAAATTACAGATATATACAAATATATAATGCGCATTATATTGACTTCAATAGAAAAATAAATAAAAACGAAACATTTAAATAAAGTTGTGTTTAATTTTCATTCCATAGATGTACATGTTACATTTCATTTCATCAGTCTCATTCAGATGCAATATATATAGCTGCAGTACATCCACTATTTGGGTTAAATACAGAATAAATGCACAAAATGATTAGTACTTTTGTCTTATTACTAAATTTAAGATTGTAAAATTTCAAATATAATAAACTATTACAAACAGTATAGCAAAGTAGTGTCAACACACTGTATAGTTTAGCTATATAATGTATGCAACATTATTATTATACTATATACTATATATACTAGATACCATTTAGTATCTAATATATACTGTGAGTTTTGTTAATTTTATTACTTTTAATTTCCGGGGGCATGTGCCCCCTTGATACCCCTGGCTACGCCATTGCTACTAGATACTATACTACCATATAATATTGTACTAGATAACATACTATACTGTCCTAACTACTAATGTTTTGCTAGGAGACTGCAGTAGTTTTTTGTACACAACAGACAGACAGACGGACAGACAGACAGAATGGAATACCCTTTCTATAAAGTAGTTGACACAACTTAATAAGAAAATAATTTTCATTTTTATATGTTGAGTTTGTTTTTGGGTTTATTGTGCCACCTGGTAAGAACAGCCTACAGCTGAATATAGTGTTGTCAATCAAATAAAGTCATCAAATCAAAACAAAACCAGATTTAAATGGTATGTGGCATGTTGAAAATAAGAATAAGTCTAATGAACCCTTGGAATTAAATAGTTGCATTCGGGTGTTTCGGGGATCAGCTACGATTATAATTATAGAGTCTTTGGAGATGGCGATGACCCAGGGGTAAAATAGGAATAAAAGTACCTCTATTCGGTAGCTTATGGATTGCCCATCTTGGATTATACAGTGTGCTGCAGAATGTGTGACTCACTTTACAGACACCCATTTTTATCAAAATTGGGGTACGATTAGTTCTGTTAGTTTTCTTTTGTAAGATTACAGTAGGTACTAATTGTAATCAGCATAGCAATTAATTGAAAGTCATTACCTCGCCAATGACAGAAAAAACTAATGAGATGAAGAGCCAACAAGTTGATATGTAAACAACTACAATACTTTTGATCTATGTCGGCTCTTCATCGGTGTATCAGATATTTGGTGTCATTTCACATTACGCAAAAAGTTGTCTTCGTAAATCAATTAGTACTTCACAACTATAAAACCTACCGAGATGTAATTTAGTTCATTCGAATGAAAAAAAAAGATTTCCTTAAACATTGTCGCTGGTCAATGTCCATTATCTCCTTTCGTTTTCGAGATCTGGGGTGCTGAACATAAAGTGGCCGAAAGAACATGTGTTTTAGGTACCTTCTGATAATAATCTGTATTTATATAGTATTTATTGTAAAGTGTAAAGTGGGAGATATTATCTGCAACACCCTGATGGATTCGAGATATGCAGGAGGATGGACTCGACATGAGGACTAAGCTACACATAAGCATGTGTAGTGTACTTACAACGGAACATGTTTGTTTGTAGTCTTCACTAAACTACATCGAAAATCATTTACAAGTAGATGGAACAGTATAGTATAACTGAATGAAACTGAAACAGCCTAGCGGAAAATTTTTCTATACAAAACTTGCCTACCCAGCTTGGTTTTGCAACAAAGACCATACCATTACTAAGCCTCATTGTCAGTCTGATGAGAAGCAGAGAAACAATGAGAAAAGAGAACGAACGAACGCGGTGGTTAGAGGGCCACTAATCTACAGATTCTTGGTTTACCTTTGCCGTAGTACTATCTTTCTTCGTGAGAGAGCAAAACAAAGCAAAAGTTTGACTGGGCTTATCGTTAATAAAATTCGTCTCAATGTCAACAATCAATCAAATCTTAGAAACGTCAATGTTTCTTGAATGTTTCTAACATTAAGATAATAAAGTGTTTTGCGTGAGAATGGTGGAGGACCATTTTATGAGGCCTTGTTCTGAACGTTCAACATCACGCTATACGTGAATTTGGTGCATGTTTATATTGAATTTTGGTCGTTTGCTCAATTTTTTTAGAAGAATTTACATATGATATGACCAAGTTTTTGCTCTACCCCCCCCCCAGATGTTTGACCTAGATACGCCCATGAAAATTTTTTGGATGAAAATTGTCATACTCAAACCGTTAGAGCGTAGTCTATATAATCATAATCAAATATAAAATTTCATTAACATCTGTGAATTATTTTTTGATCATAAGTGCATTTGGTCTGTTGGATTAAGTCAGTATGCCATAACTCAATTCTTTTCAGTTTCATCAGCTTTTAGTTTCATCCCCTTTTCAGTGAAATCAGCTTAAACATTTAAATGTACATGTATTATTCCATTAAAAATGTCAAGAAAAAGGCGCCAATTTAGCATTTTAAATGTCGTCAAACTGTTTTTAGACAGGTGTATTGACATCAAAGTGAAAACTGAGAAGATGTCATGCAATGATGTTCGGGTAGCTTTTATTATGGCACTCGGGTATAAACTCAGGGGGTGTTCAGTGGCAGGTGCGAGGTATGAACTGAAGATATTATGTGACTATTCCTCGTGATTAGTTGATGGCGCATCTTCGTGATTACCATTTCTTTGGGAATTAGCCTCTCTTATCAGTACCTGAGGACGTGTCGATATGCAATGGCTTGGTGGAAGATGGGAGTAGGTCGAACAACCCGGACACGTAGGGCCGGGTGGTGGCTATAAAACCTATAGTTATATGGTTGCATGGAGCTGTCCGCCCTTAAGACGCAATTACACAAAGAAAAATAAGCACTTCCTAAAAGATGGGCAGACTATTGTATCCCGGTTGGGATTACACTATAAACATACACTATATACATAACACTATTAAAAAACACTATAAACTATAGTGTTTTTTAATGCATGTCTAAACCTGAAAATTTAAAGCTAATACATCGAAATTAATTTGGCAATTGATCATGGCTGAAAACTAAACTCCGAAATTGGCTGCAAGTTATTTATTAAACCATTAACTCAACCATTATTAATTGCTTGGAAACGTCTATTTCTTCCCCAATTTAGAAAACAGAAAAAATCATGTATCTGGATTAAGTTGTCTAAATTGATACATCATCTTGAAACAGCAGAACAGAAAATCACTGTATATAGATATAGTTCTCTACTATTGAAATATTTTAGGGATATAAAGTGTAGATATATATAAATATATAAAGCTTAAATAGAAATTGAGTACTATATCAAATTAATAAACAAAAACGCTAAAAATATCAAGTGTAACTTTTTTGGGGAGGTTCGTGCCCCCAGTGCCTCCCCTCTCTGTACGTCCTTGTTGCCAAAGCATACATTGAACAATTGCTAACAATAAGAAATGGGTTATGATCGTTACTTCTATGTATATGCATAATATTCAAACATACAATTTTACGAGCTCGGAGTCTTGTGAATGCGGAAGTATTATATGTCGCGAATTATTACTCGTATTCTGAGAATAGTATTGCATGAATGTTAACATGTTTAAAATAAACGAAGAACAGACTACAATTCCAAATTAGTAATTTGATGAAATAATATTTCTGATGTATAGTTTAAAACTTGCTAAAATAGTAGTGTCTCATTCATGTTCATGTCCACTTTGCAACGATTTACACCCTCACAACGTGCATTAACTACGAGTGACTGCATAAAGAAGCATTTTTCAAGATATATTCGTCAGAAAATCGTCGTCTTTGTTTTATTTATTGCATTGCAATTTTTGATACAAGATTAAAGACATGGTGTGGTAAGAATAGCAGAGTTATTTCCAACAGATTTTTCTGAATTTTTGATATATTGAAGAGATTGACTCAAGGAACAAGATTGAGCAGAGTCTCAACTCCTTACATCATAATTATATGGTTTGTTGGCTGGAAACGGGCACAGGCCGATGCAAACACAACACATAT
>JAQFYB010000465.1:0-53489 GCA_034694085.1 Pogonognathellus longicornis
AACGCAAAAGCCAAAAAAGCAAAAGAGTAGAAAAAGTACTTTAAAGTTACTTTAAAGTACGATAATGAAAGGTCCTAATATATCATCCCTGCTTGTTTGTATAAATAAGTGCATGGTGTATAGATTGAGAATGAGCGTTGTAAATACTTAAATACGCAAATGCTATTAAGCATAAGTGTAAAGGACGATACCTGAGCTTGTGAAGAAGCTTGGCAGTTCTCTAAGTGACTTTCTTTTTCCTCCAACTCGAGCGCACTCGCTTTCAGCTTGTTTGAGATAAGTTGTATTTCATTTTTGTACTTATTCTCTCGTCCAAGTTTGATATCGAGTTCATCCTGTAGCTGACAGCATTTATTTCTCAGGAACTGAATCTCCTCTCTCAGCTGTTGAATGCGTTCGAGGGCCTTCTTGTCTTTCTTCTCCATTTGCGATGTCATTTCTTTCCAATGGGACTCACTTTGCTCCAGTTCCTCAATCCGATTTCGCATTTCCTTTTCGGCTGACTGAGTTTCGTCCAGCCTTTTTCTCAACGACACGTTCGTACTGCCCAACTCCGTGCGTAGCTTTTCATTGTCTTCCTCCAGCTCTTTCACCTTACCCCACACTTTCTCTTGATCCGCCAATAGTGTTTGCAACCTGTTGTTGTCTTGGGTCAAGTAGCCGATCAATGTTTTGTCTGCATCCCGACCCTTAGCACCATTCACCGGTCCTTCTGAAATTTCGGTTTTCAGACGTTCATTTTCATCCAGCAAATGTTTCTCTCTGGTTTCCAGCTGGGTCCATTGCTCACAGAAGCCTTGAAGGAGTTTCGAAATCAATTCGTTGGTATGTCCACTGTCTCCTTCAACCGATGTCTCGGGATGAGCCTTGAGATTCTCTCTCAGAATTTCGCTGGCTAATGACACGGATGTACTACTTGGGAATAGCGGCTCTTTGCTTTTTTCTGTTGCAGACGGTAGTGGTGATGAATTTGGTGTCGGTGAATCCGGAGAGACATCGCACAGAGAAAACACCTCTGCTCCATTGTGTGCAACTGCGGACAATGAAGTACCATCCGGTAATGTGAGATTTCTTCCCAAGTACAATGCAAATTGTTCTAACTCTGTAACAAGGTTATCCCATTTGTTTTGAAGTATCTTGTGTTCGCTCAAACATTCTTGGTTTTCTTTGAGAATGGCCTCCTTCTCAGCCAGTTGGGACTCGTAATTGTCTACCAGTTTGGACCGCTCTTGATCGAAGATCTCGTGATACTTGTCTATATCACATTCTAGAAATTCTATTTTTTTCCGTAAAAATTTCTCCACCTTTTTCCACTCTTTTCTTTGAATAGAAAGGAGTTGCTCCACAAAATTCTTCCACAATTCGTCACCGGTTTGGCAGTCAGCATCCATGATTTCTGTTACAGCGTGTTTACTTCCTGACTGCTGCTGCTGGTTGTTGCAAAATGCACAGCTGTGAAAATTATCTTCCTCGTCCTCATCTTCTTCCACACAACGTAACTTTTTCACTGTTGGCTCTGGAGACGGAATTTCGCTCAGCTTGTGCTTTCTGGACAACGAATTTGGACACAGGGAAAAGGAAGAAATGATTGGCAGTAAATTTAATTTATTTGAGGGAAATGCAATTGATAAATGTGCACCTTGAGACTCCACCTCAAGATTTCTCAACAGTGACCATAAGTAACAAAGGACAAATATAGGAATGGAATGTACAACAAATTGAACTGAGCATTTCATTTCGATACATGACTCCTCAAGTTCAAAATTTCGTTGCTCATAGCTTTGGACCAAAGCTTCGATGCGACTTATTTGAGAGCAGAGGTCCTCTTCTCTCTCCTGAAGCTGCAAAATCTTCATCCTCAGTTGCTCAATAAATCTTTTCTCATTTGACAGCTGATTATACAGTATCGCTTTCTTTTGTCGCAAATGCACCATCTTCTCTTCCAACCTACAAATAAGTTCACCCTTATTAGCGTCATTATGCGACAATTTCCAGCTTCCTTCAATTCAATGCCACGTCTTGTCTCACGCACTCAATTTATTATTTCCCAGGTGAAACCTCAGTGCAATGTAAACCATACCTAGAATACCTACGTTCGTAGTTAATGAACTTAGCAGGAAACACAATAACCACAACAAACAACAACGGCATGTTGCCTCAGATAACTAACTATATGTATGCACCTTCTTTACTTTATGTTCTTCGACAAACTCGTAAACTAACACAGATGCCAATTACTCCACTAAAATTTGTTTAGCTTAGCATACAACAACCAGCGTATGTCTAAACCCCACGCTACAAATTATGCAGTTGCTTTTTCATTAATTCAACATGAATATCCTCCTGGGTTACAGCTTAGTTTTAAAACTCAACCAATACACTTTTTGGTGGTAGACTGGTCCTAACAAACTCATCTTTTATATATATACAATCCAACCGTAGCTGTCATTATTACTCATCATTAAAAATAACGACTGCAAATGAGATTGGTTTGCACTGGTGAAATCAATCCGTTATTAATATCAATGATACACGACAATGATATGGTGACTTCATATAATATTATTTATATTGCAAATAAGTAACAATTCTTAGTATTAGTAACCTATGCATTATTCGAATTACAACTAATTGTACCATCTTTTCATCTCATGTTTCAAAAAACCATTGTACAATTCTTGTTATTGATTCATAATGAAAATGATATACAAATTATCGTTGTCCTTGGTATGGAATTTCATTCTGCTCTTCTTACTCGTGCAACGTGCAACATCGGATTTAACGTACAATAACTTTTTACAAAAATCCTCATTAACTACAAGAGTATGGAATTCAATATGTTAGAAAGCGGATTCTGCATTTTATATACATAATTTATAAACATTAATAGTGATGTTAGGTTGTTATTCGCTTTATTCTCTCAACCCGGAGTCCGGATTCAATATTATTATGTATATTATACAGCTATAGAAAATATTTAGTGGGTTGATGCATTCTACATTACAAGTTCGCAATACATAACAGGAATACGCCTCACTCTTAATTTCCCATTTACTAAAACGGTGGTGGTGAAAGAAGAATCTATGTTTGATACAGTTATGACGAACGCCAACCTAGACGCTGCATCGCAGCATTAGGGTGAGATACAATGGAAAGTTTATTTTGCATGCATCCCGTTAAAATTTAACAAGTCGACAGAAAGGCAGTCTAGAATTTCATAGGCCACCATTAACATTGTCGTGGACAAAGCTAATTCTGCTATAGTTGTGTTAGGAGATATTTACCTTTGGCACTGGTGTCTTGTGTCATTTTCCGATTCTTCCAATTCTGCCCGCTCTTCCTGCAAGCGCTGGTTGTCTCTAATCAATGTGTTCACTTTGTCTTCGAGCGTGTAAATGTATCTGATGTCTGTAAATTGATTGAGGCGTCTTTCGAAATCTTGAATGCGCTGACGACAAGACTGCAACTCGCTGGCCAGATCTTGACTTGTTCGTACTTTATATTTAATACGGCTGCTACTGTCAACTTTAAACGATTCTTCTGGCTTAGTGTCTCCTGGTCTAGAACTACCTTCGCTGAATCTTAACACGAGACCTTCAATCTGAGAAGTAAGAGTAACAAGCTCTCTACTAATATCTGACTGGCATCCTGTAACACTGTACGAGTCTTCATGAGATTGACTGTCGAATATTCCACTTTCCTGAAGAGAGAGACTTTCAGAACAATCGCTGCAAGAGCTTCGAGATTCAGCCACACTGGCATGGCTGTTACTACTTTCATAGTCAGCTTGAGCCTGCAAACACGAAATTTATTCAATTATTTACATTTCATCCGGGAGATATGCTCTACTTTACATACACACAGAGACATGCATAATATGCACACGTAATGAAGCCAAGCGCATTAACTAACATTTTGAATTCACTGTGTAAACGTGACACCAAGAGATTGTTGACTCTTACAACAAATATACAACATGTATGGGAATTTTACAAACTACCTACAGCAAAAGACAAGAAAAAATAAGTAGAAACTCAAAAATACAAAAAACAGAACCACTGCAAAAAATTATATACAACTAAATACACGTAACTATTTGTAAAGATGAGAAGGAATTCAAAAGTGCTTGTTAGATAAGTCTAAAATAGAATTTGCAAATAGTTACAACGGAACTATACATAAAAGAATATTCATTGTTGTAGTAATATTGGATTTAATTAAGGCAGGTACCTAAATAATGTAAAATCCGTGTAGATTGAATTGACATAGAAAACCATTAAAGCTTACATCGATAAATACTCTCTAGCCATCGCATCACAATGGCTGGCTACCTACCAAGGTGGGTATATTTAGTGTACTATAGGAGTGGAAACAAAAAAGAAAGTAATTTTCCATAGTACTTTAATGAATAATGAAGTTTAACTTTTGTATTGGTATATAGAGACTTTAGAACTGCTTGACTCCCATAACATCCTTCCACAATTTTCCTCGCATTATATTATTCATGCTTTCATTGTCTAAACTGCATATAATACAATGAAAGGAGTTTAAAGGGAATAAAATTACATGATTAAATGTCTACACCCACCCACAAAGGAACTGTTGATTGCCCTACACGCGCTATTCAATCAGTTCACTCAGTCTCATTAAGAAGGAAAACAATAGAATTTTTGGCTATCCATAATGGAGCAAGGTAAGAAAGTGAAGGTAAAGTACGTGTGTATATCATTATTATCGCGATTTAGTGGCACAGACGAAGCTGAGAGTGGAGATCAGTTGTTTTGTTGTGAATGTACAAGCGACGCTATAACTCAACTTGTTATTTGTGAGACATGCAGAGAAATCCGCACTAATGCATCTACATACAACATAGCACTTGTAAAAAGGGAAGAGTGCAGGTACAATGCATGTCACAACAACAATTACGTATAATTAAAACAATGAGTGTTCCTATATATAGTAATTAGTCGTGATTATAGTAGCAATTAAAGTGGCACATCATCCATTACAAAAGTGTCTTACCGTGACATCCGTTGGAACTTCCGCAACATACGAAGCAACATCCAAGCCGCTGTTCTCTTCTTGGGAATTCTGGGCTACTTTTGATCTAGTGCTGCTTCCAACCTGTGTAAAAACGCCAAAGGAAATACCCGTAAATGTCTTTCTACCGACTACCAAATGCCCAAATTATCTGCCAGCAAAAAAACTTGGAATAATAAATGGCGACATTACAATGTAGAGCTCCCGGGTATATATGCTCGTTCGACTGCATCATAACATTCTTATGCTACTAGACAATCTAATGGTATTTATTTTAACGTAGTTTTTCACAGTAAATAATAACTCTCTGCACACTAACAACATAATGTGATGGAAATTTACATCATGCAGACTCGAAGCTCAAGCAAATGTATAAAGAATGCATTTGCATAGCAGCAAACTAAATATAAATCATTTTGACGTTGACATTGAGATTAATATTTAGTAACTAAGCTTAAAGTCATTATTTTGCTGTGATTGAAAAAAAGTAATTATTTTCCCTTCGATTTTCTCAATTATTATATGGTGTGTGTATATATCATCATTATTTCATACACAAAGTATACTAGTGGGACTTATATGGACTTTTGAAAGTGCCGACCGATTTATTACATTTTAGAATGCAGAATAATGAGTTGGAAGAGAAACGCTTGAAAAATGTATTTCCAGGACGGAAATTAAAGTGATGATTTTTTAGAATATTTTCTGGTGAATGATGTAAGTTTGACTGAATAGTTTTTTTAAATGGGAAAGGATTGTTTGTAGGTACCTGTGTGCCGGACGGACCGAATTCTTCAATTTCCAGCAATCTGAATTCCAAGAGTTCATTCTGATCTTTACATTCACGGAGCTCATCTCGCAATTGACAAATAATAGCCTCCAGGGAAACAATTTTGACACGCTCATCTTCGGAGCCTTGTCTGCTCAAGGCTTGACTACTATCACAATTGCTGGTGGTTTCCAGGGCAGAGCCATGACCTAAGATTTCTTCTGACGCTTGGCTGGAGCATGACGTAGTGACTGGATGCCCATTCTCGGATATGTCTTCCGTCTCACTACATTCGTCTTCACTATCTCTTTCAGGCAGTGTTTCCAATGCAGAACTTCCATACTAAATAATAACATCAAGTAAAACTAATTTAATACGAGTCATAAGAGAAAGTCAGGAATGCTACTCTTAAAAGCATTCGAATACCAAGGCAGACACACTACATGCCACTCACACTCTCACAATCATACAATTCCCCATTCGTTTTGCATTCTATTTTATTTCCATTGCAATTGAATGCAGATCAGCAAATGCACGTCCTACCAAATCAAACATTACCATATCTAATAATAATACCAAATGTTTATATCTCTATTAGTATTTTCTATTAGTATTACTATGATGGTTTCCGTTTCAACTTTCGACTGCTAATCGTTGACCTAGTTCAATGCTCAGCTAAACATTTATCGTCAAATCCAAATCATAATAAATATGAGTGCCATAGGCTTTTAATTTATTTACTTTAGCTTTCTGCCATCCTCTTCCTTATACGGCCGCTATAATGTACACAACACAACCAGCAATATCACAAATGCTTAACAATATAATATTAATACATCTTCTTTCACACACAAAACCTACTCAAATGATTTATGCCCTCTTAATATTTATTACACATCCGATGATGTTTAATAGAAACCTTTTGTCTGTCTGTCCGTCTATGTATCGAACTAATTGTATTCAAAGCTTAATATAAACAATGATGCGAGATAACTTTTTCAAACTTAGAACACGTACTTTAGAGTCAATGTAAAGTTCAAAAATTGGGTCAATCGGTCAAATTCATTTGAAATTGCATTAACATCCGAATATTTTAGATTTACACTGAATCTATTCACTGAAACAAGAGGACACCTTCAACACCTTATTTTGGTAAAAAATTTCCACCGATAGGTTAAACTGACACTAGTTATCACCAGGAAACGTAAAATGAAGTTAGTTTTGAGTTTTTATATAATATTCAGACTTCTTTGCAAAAAAAACAATTAGGAATTTTTAAACCTAATGCATAGTTCAAACAAAGATAAATTCCAATGAAATAAGAAAAACCCATACTCAGTTGGAGTGGATCATTTCGTTTCCTGGTCCTGACTAATATTCAATTGATAGCATAAGATAAGCTATAGGAACTGGATGAACTAATTCTTCATCCCCACTACAATTTTTTACAGTTAATTTTTATTGGGTGGGTGAAATTTATCGGTACTCATTGAATAAAATTCAGTGGTTTATTTTGTCCGATACATTTCCTTGTCCTTTCCAGGACTTTCCATAATACGCTATTTGCAAAATGAATGGGAAATTTGGAAAATGAAACGTTGTTCTTAAGGCTGAATTCCTTTTCCTTCGTTATGATGATTCCTTAGAGCCGTTAATGCGGTTTTCTACTTACATACTACTACCGGTACCTACATATGAATAATATTATTTTATATTCTTCTCACAAATCCTTATAAGGTAGCTCTTATAGCCACGTATTGTTAATATACTTAGTTATTATTTCTAACTTTAAATCTGTATTGCAAATTTATGTCATGCTGTGGCTGTTATAAATATAAACTAGGGGAGATAGTGGAAGTAGTAAAGTTGCATTGTTTGTTGATCTTGTATGCTCACGATTTATACACTAGTGCATATCTCATGTGTAGATGTCTTGACTAACAAACATTATTGCAATATAAAATATATCGCTTAAATCGTTTGCTAAATTGCTTGAAAGCATTCTAGAATTTCTTGACTCTGCTTACACACTGCAGTGCTTACATATTGTTAATGTCACTTGTTTCTCCGTGAGAATCGGCGCAGTACGAGTGACAAACGAGATACCGATCTAACAACATCAACTCTACTCACTCTCAGCTATGGCAATAATAATTTGTATCTTGATCATGTTTCTTTTTTTGCTCACACTTACTTCCACTCGGTCAAAGTCGTCGTTGATGTTGTTGTTGAGCTGCTGTCGTCGTTGCAGTGCATATATTTATAGCTATTAATTTTATTGCTACCTATTATATTGATAGTCCCTACGAGTAGAATGTGTCATAGTCATGCAAGGAAGAAATCATACAAGAATCCCGTAAGTGTTAAAGTTCTAGTTATGATTACACTACGCACTGCCATGAATTACATTTTGTATTAGTATGAATATGACTATTGTCAATGCAGTTAAGTAGAGATTGTGTTGAGAATGTAAATGTGTGTGTAGTGTGTAGAGAGTGCAGAGGGAGAGAATAGGAGTAAAAGCCACGAAAATGTATGGTGTGTGGTGTTGGTGAGGACAGTGAGGTAAATCGCAAGTGTTTGCCTTGAGATGATGGTTCGTATGGTATTTCATACATTAACCTGATTCACCTTCACTTTAGTCCAAGTTAATGTTGGTTGACTAACTCACTTGTTTCGTTGCCCAAACATCGCTAATATGAAGCAGTTGTTGGCCTGGCTGGCTAGGACAACGTTACCGCAGTATTAATTTCGTATTCCGCCTGCATTCTGTATTACAAACACTACTGTGATACGGATGGGCAAGCTGTGAGCATAATGTTCGTACAACCAAAAAGCCAGTTTCCTCTCTCTATCTATCTCTGTCTCTTTCTCTGCACTCACACTCAGCCTCCTTTTGCTCTCAACTACTACAAAGTCCTACATAGCTCTATCCTTCAATTCAGAATAGTCTCAACTCCACTACTTGCCCATACAGTCTCCTTCTTGAGTCTTGTGCATCTTTCTTCCTCCGCTCCAATATCATTAACTTTACATGTTAGAATGTGTATGCTAATATTATTATTGTATCGTACTACAACATTTTCGTGAGCTTTCCAAGCAATTAAATTCCATATCAAAACTTTTATTTGCTTGTGCGTGATACATGCATACTTCACTGAGTTTGTCTCGCTGTTTCTTCCAGCATAATGTGCTTACAAACTTTTCATCCGTTTTATTATAATCATACGCTTACTTTGATTGTAAGCTGCACTACAGGTGGATATAATAATAATAATACTAGTATCATCATCTGTAACTAACTATACATTGCTCTATCACTACATACATAGTACTAGTATCATACTTGCACTATATGTGCATCATACATCTTCAACTTTTTAATGGGTATATAATCTAACAAGTTTTGATTGTATTGAAGAAGCCTATGTATGTATAAGGCTATTATAATAATAAGTATATATGTTTCGTCACTGTAGTATTATGTTTTGTTTGCTAATTGCCATTGTCCACATACACACATCAAATATACACACACCCCCTAAGACGCACAAGGCACAACTTGTATAAGTGCTTCATCCTTTTTGGAATGTGATTTGACGCAAACCTAATATTTTTTTTCCATTTCCCTCTATATTATTTTTTCACATATGAACATAGGTAGTTTATTTTTAGTGTGTCTGCACTACATATTTATTATAGATGTTTACAGTGTAATAACATAGTACTGTACAGTCAATTGACTGCATAGTGAAATACACTCGTACCTACCTAGTAGAAATCTGCAATGCTGGTTAGCTTGAGAATGATATTATAGGAATACATATTATAGAGATTGATCGTGCTCTAAAAAAGCGTAGTGGTCTGGTAGTCAAGTCTAGTGAGCAAGTGAGTGTAGGGATATATTTATGTATGTATGTGTGTAGCTATCTACACAATATAAGAGTTTTTGGCAAAGTTATCACTGACGGGAAAAGAGGAGACGAGGACAAAATAATAGATCTTGCCATCGTCAGAGTGTTTTGGACTTTGCTCAGTAATACGAAGGAAGCCAAGGGAGAATGAGCTGAGGCATCTCATGCTATCGTCTTGGAGGAGTAGTCTATACCAAGAAAGGATTCATAACCGTAACCAATGTGACATACTTGGTGGTGAAGATAATAAAACGGCTGAGAGTCCACAGTCTGTGTACCTCCAATCTCCCTCATTGTTTCATGCCGCCTCTTGCTTTCGGAGTTGTATGGATGCTGCGATGCACGACTCTTGCGATAACTCTGCAATTCAACATTCAAACCACACACAATTTATTATACATCATCATACACAGATACGTATTTATTAAACTGTGAAATGCGAATACTTACGTCTATTTACTATTTAGTTAATGACTCTTCGTCTTCGTCTATCATTACACACTGCTTAAACTTAAGTAAGGCTACAGGAAATAAAATACTCCGAGCTGTATTATGGTTCGATGGATTACACGACATGTTGCAATGCAAATCATCTTCCACCGCACACGTACTCCATGTGCACATAATCTATTCTAATACTCCCTGGCCTACCTACACCTCAATCTCCCTATAGCTAAATACTCGCAACATCTTCATAGTTAATTTCTTGATAATACACTAGAATGGATATACATGTAGTTCATGTTGTAATTGTAAATATGTGTGCTACCTCCACCACAACGTCAAACAATAATACATACATGCGATCCCTTCATCTCCATCTTCATCACAATGTAAACCAAGCAAAAAATAATAAATGTCCAGCCCCAACTGAAACTCTCCCAAGCAAAGCTCAGCTTTTAACAAAGTCCCATCCTCACATCATCTCAGCCAAATTATAAATTAATTGCATTTAGGAGTTCTGGCTTGTCGGCTGTAGCTGTCTCGATCATCATTCTCAATTCTGACCCAACTCTCAAGTCTCAACAAACTCAAATTACAGTCATCACACGATTCAATGCGTGTTACAGAGATAATTGACGTTGATATTACGCTCAGTGATCTTGGTAGGCGTGATATTGCATCCTTCGTCATTCATCAAAGGAATGACATTTGATTGGTGTGCTCTCGTGTACTTGCACAATCTTTAATTTACTTACGCGAACAAAATGCATGTTAATGTAGGTCCCCATGAAAAAATAGAATTATGCACACTCTATAATTTAAACATTTATTATCCTCAATCACACACTCAAATAATGAATTTAGCGTTTATTTTTCATTTTCTACAACTATTCACCGTTGTGCCACTAGTAGTAGTTTTATAGTTCGTGTTTTTTGAGTTCAATCATTACTCGCTTTATTAAGGACGGTGATGATGGAAACCCACCGAACTATTAAGGTTTATGATGACGCTTGGATTTATAGCAAACGGTTTCTGTAAGAAAAAATGAAAGCTATAACTGACTATAGATTTACCTTTATACAAAAATATCAGTCTGCCACACAATTCAGGTCTTTTAAGCTAAGTACCAATTATTTAGTTTACTTAAGCCAACCAAGCTTAGAAAGTTGATGTATAAATGTTTTACTGGTTTTTATAAGAAGCATAAAGCTATAATTGATGGCTCAAGAACAAAACATTGGGCATTTTATGCAAATACTTTTCTTATTCTTATTCTAAGACTCCATAAAATATAATGTATTCATTTTCCTAAAAGTCTTTTGTCGTCAATAATCGTAGAACAATATCAAATATCAAAAAGTTGAAAAAATAATTCACACAAGGATTTGCTTCAAAAACACGCTAATTTCCGTGGTCGAATTTTAGTTTAGAGTATAGTGCCTAAATAATAACATTAGGAATGTGTGAATGGACTTTCTGATTTATTAAATAAGCACACAAGACTGCGTTGTTGTAGTGTGATTACATTGCGATGCCTTCAATAAATCATTACCTACTGTATTATTTGATTCTTGCGTAATTTTCGACTCGCTCGCTATTGTCGCTATTCAGGTTTAGTCAAAAGGAGCCGTAGCAAGAGTACGACTGGTTTAGATAAATATTCAGACTGGTCTCCTTGTGCCGTGTGGTCTCTCAACCACTACTTGTGCCAAGTAGGCTTATATGGAGCTATAACTATAACTGTGACATTAAGTAAGGGACCTAATTGAAGACGTTAACTTAATGTTCTCTCAGATAACTAACATTTGGGTACTTCACGACGTACCTAATTGATTAATGGCTACTAACCGCAAAGAATTACAGAATTCAACCCAAAATATTTGACATAGAGCTTATATTAACTTTACAAAGCGTCAACTAAATTTAAATAACCACTCTTTCAAACTCTAATGCAAATATCTAGAAGCAAGAAAAAATATTCGTACCACTACCAACAAAGGAATTGACTTATTCCCCTTTTGATCATTTTTAAAAAGGCCTTTGATATGTCTGGTATATTGTATAAGTTCAAATTTCAAATTCCATATTTTCGTATCTACATACTTAATATACAAGATAGCTAAGGGTGGAAAATTTATTAAACAAAAACAACAATGAAAGCCATATTCATGAATACGATAGCCTAAACCGACTCAGCTTTCTTAATTTATGACTACCTTTTTGTATTACTTTTTAAACGATTTCCTACGTAGGAATCGTTGATTCAATAATGTTTTAAATTCGTTTACCTACTTATGGCAAAAATCTCAATGCTTATAATTCTAGAACTTACATAGAGGTTTTTATCTCTAAGCACGTTTCTGAATGCCCCTGTATGAATAACAATACACAAGTCAACCGCTAAATCAATGCACTCATTTCTTAAGTGTCATCTCACCCTATCATCATTTGTATTTGCATACCGGCAATGAGTGAGAATGCAGTTGCTTTACTACAAGTGGTGTATAAACGTCTGTGTATTGTATTAATACCTAGGTAAACATATTATTATATCCCAGCTTATATCCCATTTATCCTAATTTTCGTCGTCACAGTTCTTTTGAATTAAATTGCAAGTACCATTGGATTATATGGAACGACAACAGAGTGAAAAGGAAAAGTAAGATAAATGAAAGGACATTCGGTAATGCAAATACTTGTTATATTGTCATCTAATGTTTCAGTGGCAGTGAATAAGCGAATGTAAAGTAGAAGACCTCATTACTATTAGGACAAAGTGTAATACCTACGCTTATACTTGTAACATAGCTAAATGATAATCATAATAATAATATGCCTTTCGCTTGGACTTGTGTTGAACTGAATTCGACAATCCTTAAGTAAGCACATGACCTACACGTTCCAACGTACAAGAAATATGTACAAAGATACACGCAGTACAAATGTATAAGGCAATAGCAGAGATTTTAACAAAATGATACAAAGCGCTTGGCAGTATTATAGGACATGATATTTTAAATTGTAGCTATAGATTGCTGTGTAAATACATGTTGGAAAGTTTAATATTAGTATTTACATTGCCCTTTTAATACAGCTGTCACAGAATGGGATTTGATTGCAAAAAGAGTTGTTGGGAATGTATAGAGGACAGTGTAATAGTAATCCACCTTAGTTTGCATTCTCATTGAAATGGTTATTATATTATTGTGTGGTGTGCGTCTCGTGTATAGGAAAAGTGGATGCTGAGAAGTGGCAGTGGTACTCAGAACATGTACCTACATGTAATTATTAATAATTCGACTACTTACTCTTTTGAAGGTGGTTGAGGAGTAGAGCAGACATATTTTATTCATTGTCAGTGAGTTTACCCAATGTAGCAACACCAAACTCACAATCTCATCTTGCATTGTGTTTGTATTGTTGGAGCAGGTACATGTAAATTGGATATTAAAATGTGTCATAGTGTATCTGTCTAATCCTCCTAAGGCCAATAACGTTATTTCTAATCGGGTAACTGGCGCATCTTGTTTATCTCTGAGCGCAACTTATTAATCAAAACGAACACACTAATAGACTTCATCGTCTATTAACATTATAAACGGGTCTAAATTAAAAATACGCTTCAATCAGGTTACGTTTGCTTTGTGTTAACAGTTACACTGTCTCATCATCACCATCATCCTACAAAACTATACACATCCGAAAAAATTCAGTCTCTTGCTGCCAATCCAATAACAACTGTAATTTTCTTTCTGCACACTATTGTCGTGAGACTCGGCTTTTCATAGCTCTGAGCAATGTAATTGAACAAAGCACAATATTATTATTACTGTCTCTATGTATGCGTATGCAGTTACAAAGTGTATTTACATTTAACTCCATAGACAACCATTACATTTCCTAATGAAACGAATACAGCCATGTAATTCAAGCTTGTAGTTACCTACTTACTTAGATATACCTACCTATATAGATACACCACTCGGAAAATAATTCACATAGATTCCAATTGGAATGTGAAATCATCTGAAAGTAAAAACATGCAAGAGAAAAACATCAACTGAGTTTGGAAAAAATCTTTTTGGTGAAATTCGCCCAACCCCTACTTAATTTTACATATATGGCGTAATGACTAATTTTCACTTTTTTACTTTCTGTAATTGATTTAATGATGTTGCTAGTAAAAGACATATAAACATAATATCAGAAAACAAGATAATATGCAACTTACTTAGTTCCCACTCATTCCTGTAAATCATGATCAATTAGGAAACAAGCATGATCTTTTATTATTATTATATGTCTCTATGATGTCTGAGCAACCTGCTTTAATTTAACGATGTGCGTATACACCACTTATTCTCATTGTTTGGATCAATCTGTTGAAATTATTGTTTTTACGACTGTGTACTGCAACACAAATTGTGTGGATGTACACTACACATATAATGAGACTCGGATGGATGTCGTGGTGCTGTGGTAAGCAGAGAACAGAAAATATTTTTAATATAAACTCAATAAATAGAAGTCTGCAAACAATGTACCTATCTGTATATACCTATCTATTCGATACACAATGCATTGAGTCTGGTTGACAGAAAGAGGTTTTTGGGTTAGATACATCAGAGTTTGGGAAGCAAAGCAAAGCAAGAAGTACACGGAAACGCCTCGGCCTACGTGTTTAGTGTTTAATCCATTCATATCACTATTATACACACTTTTGTGCTAGTGGGAGAATTATTGGTTTTTGTAGCGCTACTACTACATTGAATGATGTGTGTGTGTAGGTAGGTAGTTGTAAAACGGCATTGCATTACCATTTCAATTCGATTCAACAGAAACACAACACAAGAGCATGTAACGTCAGCAAACGTAATGTGTGCCGTGTATCTGTACACAGAAAGAGTGGAAACAAGCTCGGTTGGAAAAAGTTCGCATGTTGTCGTAGACAAAATACAACCATAAACTACCACGACGACAATGCAAAAATCTGGCTGGTGCAACAAAGAAATGCAAAAATGTTATATAGGTGCACGGTACACGCACACACTTTGTACAACAACAGCTCTATAAGACAAACAACACAAGCAAACAACGAAAACACGTATATACGTGTAATATGCTGCAAAAAGACAGACACAACAGCTACATAAAGTCATACATCTAATCTACCCTTCTGCCAGGCTGAGTGTGGCTTGTTGTTCAGTCAGAGTCAGAGCTTCTAGTATGAGATGAATACTCAAGGGTCGAAATAGTGGATGGAAGCGAAAGCTAAGGTCAACATAACAATAATGTGCTTAAGATTCAAATGGAATTGCAACGTAACGAACGTTAAACGTAATCGCAGCTATGTGTAAAGCAAAGGACTAGTCTAAACGTCTCACGGAGTATTGAAGGGGCAGAAGAAAAATGATAATAATGAATCTGAGTGAGTATTTCTGTTGAGCCTGTAAAGCCAAAGCCAACAAACAAGTGCATCGAGCCATTAGCCAGGGGATAGATTAAACCTCTTCTCTGCACATCTTGCTCGACATTATAATCCACTCCAAGACTCAACTGACTAGAAGGTAATAGTTTGGCTAATGTAATTATATTGTTGTGAAATGAGAATGAGGATCTTTCAGCTGCACTACACTGCATGTCACTATGTCACTGCCTTTGTCTACCAGCACACACAGACACATCACACAATAATACCTTCATTATACTTACGGATAATGAGATGCGGCATCTTGGCGATGGCATTCACGCTTCACAAACTCTAATATTATTATAAGCCTCTAAATCCAACCCATGTACATACTGTGTATTACATTATGCATAATATTCTCGTGGTTTATTAATAGAATCAGAATTATGACGCCCATATTTACATTGTTAGATTCTTATTGTTAGAGGCACTAGCAATGCAAGACGGATAAGCCTGACAGCCATAATGCATAAAAGAGTGTACACGAAAACAAAGTATTCCGTCCCATGCTCACAATTATATAAATGTCTTTTCCGGTAGACAAAATCATTTTTAACGCACGTGCACACTACGCAGAAAAATAAGCACGGAGCAAATAAATTAAGCTGTTTGTCCTCATACGGATTTCACAGATGCATAGACACACATGAAGTTATTATTACTATTATTATTATGCACAATATAATGACAATTTTTTCAGAGCGAAGAGATTACAGGAAATCAAAAAATAAATCTCTCTTTTATCACCTGAGTAGATTGATGTAGTGTTCATACTATTACATACAGATTTTCTTATAAGAAGGATTAATTTTAAGGTAATACTAACAAAAAAGATAGAAAGTATAATAGTGGTATTACTGCAGTCGGCATAGGATATAACTTTATGACATTTATGGGGGTTGTTGTATTATATATATTATTATGTCTTGGAAAAAAGACGTTAACAATAAGACGAAATAACTGAAAAATATATTTATTCCCTCGTTGAAAATAATTGTCGGATTGTTTGCTCAGGACTATTTAAGCGGAAATGGTAAAAAATACGTTAGGCCAAAGGAAATAACCATGCATTGAAACTATAAATATAAGCTTTATTGAGATTGAAAGCTAAAGTCCATATATAAGTACAATATAATAAAATAATATAGTAATAGTTAGTTTAAACAAGTAGACACTTAAGAGATTGCGTCTGAATTTCTACTGGAAGAGTAAGTATAGGTATGAAACTGTTGCGAATATTCCGAGAACTAGAACTTCGTTGAAATGCGAGCGTCATTGAACTTTCCTAAAATAAGATTGTTGCCTTACTTCTCAGCATTCTCCTCCCAAAACAAGTTTGAGAATGTTGGTTAACAAAAATAATTCCGTAGACTTCACACATAGGAACACATACTTTGAATATCGTCCAATGCCATGTACAAAAGTCAATAAATTCACGGAGCAGAATGACGTGGTGCATGTTCAGAGTCAGTAAGACAGAAGAATATTGACCTTTCCATTATTTACAAGATTCATGAAAACGAGAGAATTGAAAACGAATTCAATTATTTGTGTTTCCGTTCCAAGAGATTTCTTGCCTCCTTATTCCTACTACGTTACTAATAGAGTAGAAATAAGGAAGACACAGGGAACATCATCCTCTTATTTTCCTTTCAGTTTATTTCGAAGCTGAAAACATAATAATAATAATAATAGTAATAATAATAATAATAAAGTGTGTGACTGCGAAGAAGTTTTCATGTGACAATATGCGACACTTTAGAGACTCTAAAATAGTAGTAAAGCCGAGAAGAAGATAAAATGCAAATGAAATTATTCTGCTGCAGGATTAGGCTCATCAGCTTAGAGTAAGAACAACTTGTGCCTATAGAGCTTCAACGTGCTTAGTCACAAGTATTATCTTTCACCGTTATTATTACAGCCATAATTGCAAAACGATGTACAGGGTTCCAACAACTTGTCCAGCAACAGCATTGTGAAATAAATTAATGAAGAAAACTTTTCTATCGTGTGTCTCGCAACAACAAACAGATTTTCACATTTTCACAAGTGTCAAGTGTTGAAATATTGGTTGTTTTGTCAATATAGTGTTTCTGACCCTATGAATAAATTAATCTAATAATGTATTCATATTTTCTAAAATTGAGTTTGACAAGTGTATTGCCAGGGCTCTGTGCCAACCTTGATATGGTTAAGATGTATACCGTGCCATTACTTTCATATTATGTCTCCATAAGGAGCACGGCTGTTTGACACACAAAAGTCCCGAAATGCTTTCAACGCTCAGATTTTTTGCTTTCTATTTTACAAAAAGGAGTTTATAACCTCATTTGTATCATGTTTAAAAGCATTCAACTATCCCACTAAACACAAGTATCCTAATGTTATTGTACACCGTATTTGCAAGCTCTTTAGATGATTTTCTACACTTTATTTCCTTTTTCTAAAGTGGTAAATTGGCCAAATATTTCTCAACAATGGCGTTAACCCAAGTCTGCCTGTTTGGTTTAGAGATATTGTTCAAAGGTACACAGACATTTGTAAGATACCCTGCACGTTGTCTAACACCTTTATTGTTATGCACTTATACCATGTATGGTTGGTTCATCAATCAGAAATACACACCAATTGTAAATGTGAGTTTCGTTTTGGTAAAATCTTATAGTACATACTGCCTATTATTATTTCGCAAGTTAAGATGAGGAAAGTATACAAACACAATATATATAAAATATATCTATTTATTTTACTACAGCACTACACATACCGCAATTTGCCTGTTAGAGGTATTATGCATAATAACAACACCTATATAAGTAATAGGGGAATAAATGCCAATTGGAACTAAAAGAAGTGTAGGTATAATATGTGAGTGTGAATGGAGTTTACATGAGAGTTTACCTACCTACCTAGTCCGTTCCATGCGATGCATGTCGTATTGTCTCAAACGGTAATAGAAAACAAGATAGACACAGATATAGCCACGTTACGTTGGCCCATGTATCTGCTTATATATAATTCCCCTTTCACCAATTTTTAAATGGCATCTACAGAATAACATTACATTAGCTATTACACTCGTAACAATAGGAAACGACATGCAATAAACAAAATTGTAATATGTTACTATAAAAATTAATAGCACCTCCAATTACCAGCGCTTGGTGCTTGGCACACAAAATCAACCAAAGAACATAGGTTGGCTATCAAAGTGTTAAAACCAACTGACAATGTTCTACCAATCCAAGTTAATGAACACAAACACATAAATCAATGAATGTGTACAATGTTTTAACGCTTATCATCATAAAATACATAAATAGACACTTACATCAGGTACCTACCCAACTTACGTGACAGGTGTGGATTCAACAACATTCCTTATGTGAATGAATGTTATAAACTTTATTGGTTCATTGAATGCATACAGCGTCTTGTCTCCTGTCCTGTATTTACACGCGTACATTTACAACACACACACACACACAGACACACATCCCAATAAACGACGACGCTCTGTAAAGGATAGGAATAATGCAATGCCCATGAATGACTATGACTGAATGAATGGAATGAAAATTGCAAATACAAACAACTGCATTTACATTTAGTTTTTTAGCACTGGTTGGTTACAGTGACTTGACTTGGGACGAACTATGTTAGTGTTGAGACTTGTGTACAGTGTTTACAATCTCGTGTTTTATTATTATTAATGTTAAAAGCATAGAGTTCTCTTTCCTTACAGGATTTTGTTGCTTTTCTCTTGGAGCTCTTTTCGGATAGTGAATTGCTATTGTTACACGTTGTGAAAGAAGTGAACTGCACAGAGAATCAGACAGCGTTCTATTTACATATACACGTACAATTGATTATGATCACTACATTATGCCAACTTCCAAATCTGACGATGAAATGATCACACGTTATGTAGACCAGACCAGACCAGACCCAAGAAGATACATTTACAGTAAGGGCTATATGTCCTATGTGCAACATGTGTTCCCGTTGAATTTATCAATCCTAAATAGGCGTACATCCCATAAAGAATTTTTTCATGAAAGAATATTTATTAATGGAATCACCACAGTCCGAACACTTTGTCCTTTAGCAACCAAAGCAAACAAACTCAAAAGGAAATGCATTAGTAGGATCTGCAACACAGCTACAAAGTATCTTTGCTTATTGATATTTATTTACACAGACACTAATACTCTCTGACTCTAATGCACATTTAGTTTGGACTGCTCATGGCGCTGCCCTAACTGTAGTGTATTTTGTATGCAAGTAAGGCACTAAGTATAAGTTCAGTTAGTAATGGAGAGAAGAAAATACATAAATAATCCTCCTACTTGTATCAACTTGTATGTACGTACAACAACTACAGTTTCCACCAAATCAAACACCATAGTATGTACAGTAATATCAAATCTGCATCTACTTAAAACATTTTGCATATACTTATCATTCGATTCGCATTCATTCACTATATTCGATTTCCCTGCGGTACATTATACATAAAACACAATGTGAGCTCATCATCCAAGCTCTTGGCAAAATAAAATATTCCACAATGCACAGAATGAATGTACTACATACACACAGTAGATTTAAAATGCAATAAAAGATAATATAAAATAAATATTAGAATTATTATTTTCTCTGCAGATTCACATTCACAGCTACTGTTGTATATATCTGTGCTTGAATGTGTGTTGCTGATAGTCATCTCACAACATTATTTCCAACAACAGTGTAACATTGTCCATTGTGTGTAATTCATGTCGTGTAGAATATTCTCTAATCTTAATCACCCCACACATTTCATTTACTACACATTCTTCTAACTAAACCCTTCCCACACATTTATTAACTCCAATAACACTGCCTTTAACTCATTTATCTAATGAAGATGTGAAGAATTGTGTGTTGATCACAATTTGTTTCATAATAAATTGTGTTGACCAACATTTATGAACACTACATAGGTAGCAGAATGTCGTTGACTATAATTCTTTGAACATTTGATGGATAGATTATATTCTTGTACAATAAGGCAAAGGAGAAATTGTCGCAACAATAAAGTGTCACATTACGTACACTCACGAAAACATCATATCTGTACACAGATAGTATTATGATTACAACAAACTGTTCATACATCTTGCTATGTATGTTTTATACATGCTATGACATATTAAGTATTAAAAATCTCCAAATTTTTTGCGGACTTCAATTTCACAGCAGTAGTAGTAGTACAAAATGAATGGTTGGAAAGGTGTGGATAATAATATACCTACACGTAATTGGATTCGGCAATAATGATATATATATTTTGCGTGGGTCTATCAATATGTAGCAGACACAATTGGAGAAGGAATTTCATTTTACATTACTTTTAATTCTTTTATGGTAGCATGTTTGTGTAGCGCGTGTTATCTTTCTACACGCCTCATTTATTATTATATTGGAGCAAATTAAATAACGTGTTACTATTAAAATTAACTGCTCCTGTACATAGATTTGAGCGGCTGCTTAGTATATAAATTGTCGTGTGCATATATCGTGTATGTGAGTGTTGAGTGACTTTATGTGGAATTTATTAAGCAATTGCAGATAAAAATACTAATTGATACATCAAACGTTCATTTAAAGTCTATAAAATACTCATTGGGCTCTATTAAGTTTTTCTTTGTGGTGTGTTTCGATAGTAATCTTCAAGGTACATAAAGTTAATGTCCACGTTTTTTTGGTTCTTGAACCATAAGTAAATGTTTTCATGAGTTTGCCTAGCTAGAAGATAGCTAGAGCTATAACACCACCACTAAACACTCACCTACTAAATGAACTGGTTTCAATGCTATATGAAATTCTGGTCAAACCTTTCATTATTATTATTACAAATGGAGAAAACCAACAGACAATAAATGCCTAACGGTTTTCATTCGCTTGCAAAGAGCTAACACGTTAGTTAGAGCGCTGCAGAACGACGTGTGAGAATGATAATGATAATAATAGTAATCGCAATAGCAATAATATAATATAATGCAGCCCAATATATACAGATAAACGCTTACAATTTGTGCAACTGGCCGTAGTGTTATTAAACACTTTTATATGCTTTTCAGCAATAGTACACTTCTTTGGTCGGTCAACAAATTGAAACTAGGTTTACCGATTAACGGAATATGGCGAAAGGTAGAAGAATTCTACAAGGCAAATTAAATGCAACACAACAAAAACGACGAGAAGCCCACTAATGTACTCCTAGAGCTCTAACAAATGAATTCTACACTCCACTCGCTCTATTCTATGTAACAGAACTTGGTGCAAAATAAAAACATTGTCCAAACTCCGTAATATTTTATACCTCACGTTTTAAACCAGAATTTACACTCTATACCTTGTAACCTTTATAAGCCAGTCAAAAAACCAAAGAGTCCCACAGATTTTAGCTACTACACATTTTTTCAGAATTTCGTGTATAAAATGTACAGTTAAGCAATGATGAACGACACAACGGAACAGTGTAAAAATTAAAACCCAGTGTAAAATATGGAGTGTACTTCAACCTTGAAACCAAAACGAAATGAGACATTTGAAAATAAATTGTGAGATTATTTCTAGCCTTTTGCTGCAGTGTAATGCTATAGTAAATACATAAAATGATTAAAAATGTGCACACACCTCCCATTAGAGACTGAAACTGTAAAAACATTATTAGAGAGAGGCAGATGGAAGGTGTGTTGCACATCCGCATAATAAGATTAATCAATAGTAATCTGAGAATCTGACTAGAGGAGTAGCAAGACACTCTAATGGAAGATAAGGTTGTACACGTTGCAATGTACTTATTTAATAACAACATCATTATAAGTTCACTTCGACCACTTAGCCCAGATACATCAATATAGTTTCATTTATCGCTATTAGATGCCTCGAGCCATTTACAGTTTTTATAATTATAAATGAAGTGCGAAATCACGCATACATTACTAGAATTAAATATTATTATTATTCGCACTGTGTACATCGTTTGCAAATTTAGATTATAGGTACTTAGTTACTTATATAAATACATTATGATTGCATCTCGTTTTCTAATGCACGTGCACACTCTAAGAGCAAAGCCTGATTTATATTTAAATACAATTGGACGGAGAGTGCTAACTGATAAGAAGTTATTAAAATAATGATTAAATTTAAGTGAAGATTGGGAATGACACATTGGATGCATTAATACAAAAGGAAGATCAAAAGGAATCAGATGAACTGAAATATAAATGAAGAACGCAACGCAGCTATAGAAGAACTAGGCATGGCATGGGCTTAATAGCACTTAAGGAATAGGAAAGCGGATATTATTTTGCAGAGATGAAGACGAAGAAGGTGGTTGAGACGGATTCTGTGTTGTTGGTTGTGGTTTCTCTGTACGAGAAGAAAATATTGAAGACTCGTGTTGTAGAGTAACC
Source organism: Pogonognathellus longicornis (assembly GCA_034694085.1). NCBI lineage: Eukaryota > Metazoa > Arthropoda > Collembola > Entomobryomorpha > Tomoceridae > Pogonognathellus > Pogonognathellus longicornis. The sequence goes on from JAQFYB010000465.1 coordinate 23,108, forward strand.
ACGATAAGTATATTATAGTATTAAGTGTAGAATTCCTTTGTGCTCTGTAGCTGTGCCTCCTTAATCTGTGATAAAGGCATAAATTTATATGTGTGGCAATAAGGAGAGAGAAGCCCCACATAATAATACAACTACTTTATTGCATTAGAAACAACTGCACTGCCCCGGTAACTAACACACAAGTCACAACTCAAAACGCAACGTGTTCAGCCAAACGTTTGCAACAAACAAACCCTTCACTTCACTTGCTTGCCTTGTTCGTCTTTTGTGTCTGTGTGGACTGTGGAGGTATCTGCGTATTTATGTGCTCATGCCACAATCCTATGCTTCTGTGGTGGTTCAGACTCATATACAGTCATGTAGTCATATAATAGTTGGTGGAGTTAGTAAATACACTTAAGTGTTTGTATTCGATGATGTTGCAGGTTGAATTTCGCATTGATCTTTACTCACATATTGCTATTATACGAACGTACGTACATACATTGGTATTAGGTATCATACATAACGTAAGACGTACACACGAAGCTGAGAAACGAACTCACCTGCATTCTGGCTTTTCGTGTTGTATGACTCATATATAGAGATGGAGATGAGATGAGTGCAAAATGAAATTCAAGCAACTGAACTGATGACGGAAAGAAACAACCGTTGCCTTACCGGCATCAATCATTGCATACATGACCTCCATATATATTATGTACACATATGTAGGTATATGTGTATATATGTTTGTTGTAGTAGCTGTAGGTAGTGGGTATAAAAGTGCTAGTGGTGGTGTGGTGGATTTGTATAATGTAATGTATGGATGTGTGTATTTGTGATTAGAACCAACGCGGTTGGTTGACTGCAAAACTTCTGCCCATTTACAGAGAATAAATCATTTGAAGTAATACCAATTTCAGATTGAGGTCAGTCAAACTCCTGGCGGGTTACCCTTTTACTCTGAGTGAGTGAATGAACGGAGCAAAACTTTGCTAGTAAGTAGTCGAGCATAGGTAGTGTGTGTGTACAAGTATGATGTATATACAATAGAGGCAATACATGCATAATAAAATCACGTCTATGTCTACCACTGATTTCTGGGAATCTAATGGCAAGGAAAAAACCAGAAACGCCAATGGGCAAGCTACATGCATTGCTCGATCGCTGCTTATTCCATGATAATAATTGTTACATAAATTCAGCTTGGTCTTCTTGGCCTAGAGGAGTAGTGTGCTTATTGCTCTTGCTCTATTCTAGACAAACTGGCAGGTGGTTGGTCGCTTTGCATCCAAGTGGCCGAATTTTTCTTATTGGCAATTAGAATAAAACGAGATGAGCTAAACCTTTGAAAACTATAGGTCTCGGATAGTTCATGACACAAATGCTGATGGCTTTCAATTAATTTTATCGCTCTGCTCCTTGCAAATAAAAGGAGCCCTTCTCTCCCATATTTCAGAATTAAATAACCATTAAACAACACAGCTACTTACTAGCATCATCTGCAACTAACCGGTAGGTCACTCCAATCGCTCTGCTCTATTTGTACAAACAATGTGCCTTGCCACAGCTGCAAAGTATATAGGTAGCTTAGAAAACCATTTCCAAAGTGTCAATGACTGCATGTATTGTGTACACAGTATTCTAATTTGTGTCACACATAGAATGCAGACAACTCCCCCACGTAAAACTAAAATCAAAATCAATATAGAAATAGATGCTCGAGATCTTAGTTTGATCTCCCACCCATTTCTGCCACAGAGCATGCCTATCATTTATGCCCATTGTTTGTGTAGCAATCACAAACCACAAAATGTTTGCTGAATATTGTGTGGGTGTCAGAAAAAAAGGAGCGACATTGTTCGTGTGTTTTGTAGTGCCTGGATTTCCAGTTGATGGGCTAATTTCCAATATATCTCTTTGTATCTCTACGAACACTCCTTTGAGTACAATAGCGTATTTCCTACTTTCTATGGAAAAGAGAGTGCGTAGTTAGTAGGTCAATATGTAATTACTACATCAAGATATACAAGTATTTAGTAACTGGATCAGTGTAAGAAACCATCACTTCAAGTAGGCATCTTCCACTTGTTTCTCACAACTTGATCGATTTCAACACACAATACCAGAACAAGAAGTAGATATTTTTGATTTCAATTGCATTACTAACTAACAACATGTTCTTTACACACTCACACACACTCACATACACACTCTTCTATATTGCTATTGCTACCAATCCTCTTAGTTGTCAAGTGTCAATACATAAGTTACTTTCATATTGTATGCGATGCGCGTACATTGTGTAGCTCTGAACAGTTAAGTATTGTGCACACTTGTGTCAGACATCTCCATATATCATCATTGCTCATTGACAATAACGCCGCAAACAACAGCGAAGCTTTCTTGCTACACGCTCTTGTAAAATTGAAACTAATGCGGAAAAGTCAAAGATATGACCCACTCATATTTCGGCGAAGAAAAAGTTGGATTATTAATGAATTTGTAAATAGAGTGCGATGCAATATCATATATCACATTGTACGTTGACGATTAAAAGAGACTTTACTCATTGGAGGATTTTCTAATATTCGCCACATCTGCTTTCTGAATGAAACAAGTATACAGGGTAAAATTTAAACGCACATATTTATTCACGGGGATTTAAAAGTACTAACATGGTATACGCAGCTTGTTGAGAAAGTCTTTAGCATATTAATGTATTTATTATAATATTTTATAAGGATAAAACTGCTGTATAATTGAACTTGGTGCATTTAAAATTGGTATAATATAGGGATTTGAAATGTCTAGCTGATGATTGTCAAAATTTTTGATAATTTTTGTTGTCTTAGTACCTAATTAATATTATTTGGTGGTTGGATTTCGGTAGAATATCTTTGCACAATCTTAAAAGTGAAAATATTATTTTGTCTCACCCTGCACTATGAAATTTAAGATGAGAAACTAAGAAGTGTTTTTTTCTTGTTGTTGATATTCATGTATAATGAAGGCTTTCCTGAACTTGTGGCTTACCACTACTGAAACTTTATTTCATCGCTTCAGATCGTCTATAGCTAATCGTGAGAAATACTGATTTTTCTAGCATGTTTTATTGTTTGTACACCATACGTTATAGTGACCATAGCAATAGTAAGAACATAGTGACAATAATTTCAATCAACAAAAAAGTAGGCAATAGTTCAAACATAATCTAAGTATAAGTACATGAGAAAGGATTTCGAAACTTTCATTTTTGGTTTTAAAAATGCAAGCGGCCTAACCTTAATTTTTTGTCAAAATTCTCAAAGAGATTCGAGAGTGAAACAAGAAAATACATCAATTTTATTTATGATTCTAATGACATGCTGCTATACATAATAAAACGTAACATTAACATGTAAAAGCTTTATTTTGCCTACATGTTCTTACGATCTTACTTCACATGAAACAACTATGCTTTACGAGTGCACCCAAATGAAGGACATTGTCAATAGTTTTAAAAGCGCGCACGGAAAGGATCACATTTGCCATTATTTTAAACTGTTGGCTAAATTGTAGTGTAATTTGTGATTTATGATAACAGAATTCACATATCGATTTATTAATGTTTACAAAGCTTTCTGGTCATTAAACAGGATTTCCCACGAGAAAATAATTTCCCTCCATTAGGTGCTAAAAACATAATTATTATGCACGATATTAACTCCATTCCATACTACTAATTTATATGCCGCATGAGTTTGAAAAGAGTGGATAACAAAATCCATGCATTAAAACACGAGGTTATTGTGATCGCTAAGTATGAAGTATAAATTGTCACAATCCCAATTAATTTCCAAGTTGCAAAGTACATGAAACTGAAAACGAGATTTACAAAGTTGGTAAATGGAAAAGTAGTATTTGGAAGTTGGCGTGCAGTACTTGGCAGCGCTATAATACTAGGATCCAATAGAGCATTTCAATCAGATCAACTGATTTAATGATCTCGCAGCACGTCAAACTCGATTTTCCTATAATCATGTACTTAGTTTTGTAGATGCTGCTGAGATGTGAGCTAATAGCTTAAGTTTTCTATCACCAATTAAGCCAGTTTCTAAATAATGCCTTGGAGAACAGAAGCATAGGTAATATTGAATAGAAATATGATTGTATTATGTGTAATTGATGAGGAGTTGCATCGCTGCATGTGTTGTTTTATGCACTGAGAGTTTAAGAAGGCAAAGGAGTACCACAAACAACATTTGTGCATTCACAGCTCAGCTCCTATCTCATACTACCGATTAAATACTGCAATAACGCTTAAAAACTTTCTCATAAAATATATAGAACTATTGGGTCACCCTTCAACTAATTTTACGATCGTATTAGTATTGTGTAGTATTAAGCATGAGCAAATCAGAAAATGCCATTGAAAATTAGCTAGGTCTTACATGAACGCAAATCTTTTGTGTATACACAACTGTTTTGCTGTGTGCATTTATTTGAGATTGAGCCCAGTGGTGGTGGTGTACTTTGCGTCTTACGAAACAGAATCCGTCACAACAATAACAAATAGAGCTACAACACGTGTAAAAACTTAATGCACATAGATTCAGGATTAATACCAGATTTATTCTTATTATCTTTATTGATAAGTGATAAAAATAGCCTGAAAGGTAAATGCCTTCTAAATCTCATAATAATATTCCATGTAGTGGAACTGTCAGTCTCACTCTGACGTTGATCCAAACCTTCGTTCGTCCACTACCATTACATTCTTTTATGCAGAATTAAAGTCTCCCGAATGGAAAATCATTCTGCAGAGCTTCGCTTCATGTTCTTAGGTTGATGTTGTTGTCCATTCGTTGCGTTGCATATTAAAGTTTTAGTGTGTGTAACTGAAAAAAGTTGATTTAAAGCCTTGCATGGAGTTCGGTCAATGATCCACTCAATCAATGCCATAATGCAGTGAAATTGCATTGCAATTTTATTTTTGCCGTAAACGTAAATACCACTGTTGTATTTTTGTGAAGTCATTGCGGCCTTTGTCAGTATAAAAAAAGTTATCTTACATAGAAATAAGTAATGATGTTAAAGTTGGATGATAATACAGTCGTATATAAATGAGGCAGAATTGACTGTGAATTGGCTTTGACCCATTACACAGAATGACAATATAAAATACACACAAATACCTACGACCACCATACACTCGTACATATACATGTACACACTAATGGATAAATTGTAAAGTACAGCTGTAAAAAGATATGAATAGTGCTCCTCTGCAATTGAATAAGCAACAAAGTACCCTTCATTAATTGCATAGCAATATTATAAGATATTTATCTGCGAACAGACAGTGTGCATTAGTTAAGTGCACTTATGTACAGTGTGAAACACGTATTATGGAAATGAAAAGTTAAAGTTAAGTAATGAAACTAATCCTTCCAATTTTCCCATGGTACCAATGCGTATTAAGATTGCTCAATGTGAAATGCAGTCTCTCATCATTTAAACATAAACTGGCCTAATGATAACTGTATTGTGTTCTTTATTTGCAAACTATAATAATAGTAATGTGGGTTTCGTTGTATGTGTGTAGTATTTTCCTCTGAGAAGAAGGGTTTTAGTAACTGTTTGCTGTTTGTTGTGAGATATAAACACGATGCCTAGACAGACAAGAGGATAAAACATCAGAGGAGTATGGTAGTAGTCGTAGTTTAATCATGTAGTAATAATAATATCAGCTTTAATATATTCTCATTGTCAAATATTATTTTAAGCGTATCATTAGTGTCAATCATATTGCACGAAACCCCTCACCGCTATATCGCACTGCAATACACTCAGAACAAAGAATAAAATATTAAACTACACACACGTATCATAATTATAGTACTTGCATTTAGAAAGTATTCAGTATTGGAATTCCACAGTATTCAATGCTTTTGCACATAATACTCTTCTTATTCTTACAATACAAATACAAAGCATGGGAAAACTAAGACAGCTAGTACGTATTTACTATTTACGATTTACAACTAACAATGCAAGCTCCGCTTAACTTAACTCTCGGCAATTTATAATTACCTGACTATAAAACGTTTCTCGATGACTCAACCTGCCTTTATATTATTATTATTATTATTATTATTATTATCATTATTATTATTCTACACATAGACATTATTAGACTCTAGATTTTATATGCTCACATCACACCTCTTTTTAAAGCTGTACATGGATTTGTAGTTAAGCAGAGCCACGACTTTTTCAAACTCCTCTTTTACTTATTCACACACACTCTACAATCAAACCATGCTTTGCTAAATGTTTCCAACTAGGTATGTACTATTATAATTTATCTTTGAATTCTTTGCCACAAGTGTATACTTATAAATGTGTAGTAGCAATATCTGCAACAGTTGCATTATAATAATAGTGCACAGAGATATGTATATAGACTACTTAAGAAAACTAGGGAAACAACTTATTGAAACCAGCAGAGTTTTCTTACACTGTCTAAGTCTGTATGTAATGTAGTTGCATGCAAATAACACAACATAAATGCATTCACATTCACAATATATGTAATAATGGAAAGTAGTTGTGTGCTTTTGTGCTAAAACTCACTTAAAACCCAAGCACTGCGATGCATAGTAATGCAAAATGTAATTTATAACTTATTAACACAAATGAATTCAAAATCTGCATAATAAACACAACATGTATTTATATTTTACATTCTCTCAAAAACCCAAGCATAGTAATACACTAACTATACAACCACACAAAGTCAATGTATGTACACAGTGTACATATTATTTGTAATTAAATCCCCAGCAAGTAAATAACACAATTGTTAATAAGGTACCTAGAGCTAGTAGAAGTAGTGGCAGTGTAACTATAGGTATAGTTAGTTACTAGTTAAAAGAAACAAGAAGTACCTACAGCCACAGCAGGTACTTCTTGTTTCTTTTTGTATTGAATTGTTGGAAAAAGTCAAGTTTTTAAGTGCAGCATAGGATTTTCGAAGTAATTTCTTCTTGTGCACACTGAAGAGCTAATAACAATAATAAAAAAAATTAGTTATGGCTGCTAGCAGACATTGATACATAGATGTATGGCGGTATCAGTGATCTGGCTATATTATACTGCAAGTGAAATTAAGAAAAAATTGTTTCAGCTAAATAATAATGTACAAAGGAATACACGCTCATTGATATAATAATAAATATATTTAGTGAAAGGAAATGGAGCGGGTCGCGCTCAGATTCAGTTCCACTTACATTACTACACTGTTTACTTTACAGCCGCGGCACACACACACAACACACAAGTAATTGGGGTTCAACTGATTGTGAGAAGCAAGATCATTGAAAGAGAATAGCAAACTTATGATTCGGTACGTCTGTTCTATCTATGTCACACTATACACAGTTCTTGTAACTTCTAATAGACAGTCAGTCACTATCCTTTTGCACACAGAGGATTTAGTGGCTCCTTTATAAATAAAGTTCTGCTGTACTTACAGCAAAGCTACTTGCAAAAATATTAGGCACAAGGAATATTATCTGTGTGTACACCCTATGCCTATAGACAATATTTGTGCTGCATGTACAAAAGAATATCGAGCTATGTATAAGTATTATTGGCATAAAACACTTTTGTGCATGTTCCTATATAGAAGTGAGTGAGTAAGCCATAAGCCCGTAATCAGCTCTCTTTTACCACCATAAAACCAAAAGATTTACAAAGGAAATTGAGACAATTCTTCGAGGTACTCATATTTACTTATGAGTAGTACACACAATGCAATATACACATCTAGACACATACTATACATATTTTATTTCATATTGCACTATGTATAATACACTATACACTAATGGTAGGAGCTATGTATACAGTAGAGTGTAACCACATATTGTAATTGTATATGTGTGTATAGAAGAAATGCATTTGCTATACGGCAACGGCAGCCCCATCCCATCCTTACAATTCCCATAAGGTATTACTACAATCACAGCAGTCTCACAATGTGCTCCAAAGATAAGCCTAAGAGAAAGAGATTTTTTAATCTGCAGCTTTTTAAAAGGGAGTCACGTCGAAAAATCTGCTTTGAGCTCTATGCATTTCTTCCTTTCCCAATGAGATTCTCTGTATAAATTGCTGGCTGCATTGCAAAAACTGTATTGAAAAATACTTATTAGTCACCTTGTGCTAAAGGGTTTCGATTAAAAAAAATCCTACAATGAATCTTACAAATAAGCTTTGATTGTGATAGGTTTTTGACCCGTCATTAAGACACTTTTTTACATCTCTGTAAGCGCATAACAAGTAATTGCATCTTTACGAATCTCCTGTTTTTATAAGGGAAACTAAGACGAACGCAGAGCTTAGCTAAAAAAATATACGCGCCGGAGATGGGTGGAGGTGTGCAACTAAAGTGAATCGTCTTTTAATTAGTAGCAATTATAGACCAAGTCATTAGTCAAAGTACAATAATTTTCTAGTCTTTTCCGACGAATTAATTGCACAATTGAGCATCATGAAGCATTAAAAAGTGTTTAGTGTATGCAAGTATGTGTGCTTATGATATACTTGCAACTGTGTGCTCAATTAAGTCCCACAAAACAATTCTAGTAGAGGATTGTTGACTCTTGCCTATTTTATTTCCTTGTTTAGCTATAACTCATCTTAGTCCATCTGTATTTCAATCCATTACAAAAATAGCTATGATCATCTCATCATATTTGGACATGGGATCAAGGCAATTATTTTATCGGCGTCAAAAATTATTTTTCAAAATACGTAAATAATTTTAAACCTGTACTGAAAAAGAGGTTAAACAGGATAGGTACAAATATTTAAGTACACCCCTCACAGCGGGGCTCATAATTATCATTTCTACTCAAAGCACAACAATTACCAAGTGTAAAAATGATTTAGCTATATACAAATTTAAGAGTTATGATTTCCTTTGGTGTAGCAGGATACAAAATGAAGTGCCATGCACTTTTGTTAGATGCGTCATTATTTTTTGCTTTACATAACCTACCTACCTTAATTAAAATAGTTTCGTGCAAGTAGCAACCAAAGTTGAGTAACGTCATTGAATATCATATGCCTTGCACCCTTAGAGAACATAAATTTGATCTCATCATTTTACTAGCCTGGATGATCTCAAATTTCGTCAAGTGCCATGAAAATAGCCTAAAAGTATATTTATTATAATATGTACATTATTGCGATCGACAATGTCATGTTGTATAATGGGAAATGTACTTATAGCGCTGATAATTTGTTGTCCTCACAAGACACAGGAGTTGGGTGCATTGCACAGTAAAACGACTACATAAAACTCTACTTGAGTTTTAATTGCTAATTACTACCTCTACAAACACTAAACACATTCCTGTGTTCAACTTGTTGAAATTAAAACCCACATAGCTGACAAGGTAGTACATGTTAGAGGAAGAGTGTAAAATCTCAAGCTTGATATCGTTGCACCTTTTATAAACGTATGATAACAACATAATAGCATGTAGAATGGAATCAAAACTAATACAATTAATTTACGTCGGTTTGAAATGTAATCAGAGTAATGTTAGTTTGTAAACACAGTAATTATACCCACAATTAAATTTTAACGGATATTTAACTACAATAATAATATTCAACTTGTTATAAGAAAGTAAGAAGGATTATAATAAACATTCTTAGTAAAGTCTTATCATAATGAACCATTATTCTTATTGTCAGTACATTATACACAGTGCAACAGAGTTGAGTAGAGTTGGTGGAGTGGCTTCGACTTTGTTACGTAGACTTGAATTCATTTTGTCTACACTATCCGACATAGCTATATTTGATATTAATACCTTATGTAAAATCACAACAACAATAATAATAATATAATAATAAGGTAAGCAAATATGATGTGAATATCCTTATCGCATACACAAAACATTTTTGCATTGCAATTTACAAGCCATACAGTGCAGTGCCAACTACACCACCTACCTCAACCTCACCAACAATAGTTTTTGTACCACCACCAACCATAGCACTCAATACAAGATGTATAAAAGTGTATCATGTCATGATCGAATGTATATCATTCAAATGGGATACAGTAATAGTACATTGTACTCGTAATATTATGTCTCTAATGTATTATGTACGCTCGTAGCTACGTATGTGTTGTAAAGCAGTTGAAATTGCACGGAATCAATCTGAAAGTAAAAGGTGGTGTATCATCATGCTACATTTCACATTCAACACTCAAAAGAATTCCATAGAAATAAACCACGACAAAGAACATTAGTAGATGTCTTGCTCTATTCTTATCAAGGTGAATCTCTACAGCAATGCATCATTTTATATGAGTTCACATTCTTATACGCTGATAATATGAATAAAGAAGAAAAGCACTAATGTATAACGCTTTGTATATACTCCTCTCAACGTAAATGAAATAGCTCTCTATTCGATTCTTTGAGAATTCCTATTCCTAGTATAATTTAAACATACATACACACACACAAAATCTCATGATATAAAATACAAGTACAGTAATATCACATAGAATACAAGTAGTTGTACATAAAATGCAAAAGCAGAGTATATGTGTGTATATAAAGAGGCTGCCTTTGAACTGATGATGATAATGATGAGAGATGTGTTGCGTTCAGCTGAAACCTCTTTAACTTTAAAAAGCAAAATAGCCAGTCATCCGTTGCACAGGAGAATTTCATCTCTTCAGCTCCGACAAAAATCCTCATCCTTCTCTCTCTCTCTCACACACACACACATACATAATACACATACACACACATAATGCACAACACAGATGAGATAGAAATATTATTAGACTATGCACGACACACATAATACACATCTACACACTCATCTCATACTCGTACACACTCACACACAATTTAGCCCATAGGTATGTGTACCTACTTACATTATGATACAGATGGAAGAGATGTTTTACGAGAAGAATGATTCAATGGTGCTACATGGGAGATTGCACATACAGCTTATAATGTATCCGTAAATCATGAACATCATGATGCTCATATAATATTATACTACTTTCTTCTTCGTCAACATCAACAAAATAATAATATCGTAACAGAGTACATGTATGTATGTGTGTGTCTGGTTTGGGCATAAGTGAGTGTTGTGATGTGTTATTTGATGATAGGCTGAGTATGCTATGCAATAATATTACGCTATCAAGCGAAGCAGCTCTTCTGCTACTCATTAGTGCAAAAGACAACATAATGTTATGAACTTCTCTCAACTCTCTAGTGATTGCATTGGCAGGAGGCAGTGTAGTAGTAATAGTAAGTCTATTATATATTATATATAAGTTACTTTCAGAAAATACACGAGCTAGCAACCCATGCGATGGTTTCATTGACCTTCCTCAGCTTCCATAAATGTACGTATACGTATAGATACGTACGTTACGTATAAATGTCTACGTAGCAATATTATACGTACGTAACTGACGATGAGAACTAACTGTCTTACAATTTCATAAAAACTTGCACTATAAGTAAACTATATTTACACTGGTTTCTTCTTCTTCTTCTTCTTCAACCATGCTGTAAATGAGTACCTTCTTGCTGTTGTATAATATGCACTGCCAACCAGAAATAATACAAGGATACAAATCCTTGTAAGATTTATACAGATCTACACTGTTATTACCAAATTAATACGTACTACAAATAGGCTGTATCAAAATAATAATCATGCACTGTATAGATTGACACCATAAAGGATACTTGCATGTTTTGTACGTGTATGTGCAAAAATAAATAAATACTAGCTTTGTGTCTGTAGTTATTTACTAATACTTTTATAAACTAGAGGATTTATGTATTTTCGGAACGACAAAACTGGAATAACAGGAATTGCAGTCGTTTACAATACAATACAAACATTCTAGTACATACATTGTAAATTGTAAAACTACTTTTGTGTAGCCAGTTTCTTAGTAAAATGTCATTTTTAACTTGAGACTTTAGAACGTCATTTGTCACGTAGGAAAACAATTAGATTTCATTCTAGTAATTATAGTCTTCTATTGTCAACAGCATGAAATAATGTCACCACTTCCTACCTATTTACCGTGATTCAGATCGCATAGGTACTTTATGTCCGGGTTCCTTGCTTTACTTACATTACAATTAATCTATAAAGCATAGCTGACATGTCAGTACACATAAAATAATATAAACACACATACTTATTAGTTTTCCAACCAGATACAACACTTTTAATTTATGCGTTATTACTCCAAGACGTTTGCCCCTAGTGACAGGGCACATGACAACAGAGGAAGCGTGGGAGTAAATAAAAACGTAGTTTTTACAAAGCAATATCAAAATGATTCTTGTTCAGATGTAGGTAGATACTTAGGTACTTTGTGTAGCCTGTCCCTGCATAGAGTCACAACAACAACGAAAGTACAGATCCAAGATAAGTACAGTGCAGATTGACTACATACATCCATATGCGTACTTTACTCATAATCCATTCAAAGCAACAATTATAATGCTGTGTTGTGTGTATGGATTTATCTAATGCGTATATCACGACCAGGAGTAAGACACTTCTCTACCAAACGATAATTATGTTGCTTTGCAAACTTTATATCAGTACTAGACTTGAATTATTATTCTAGTAAATAAATAATGCACATTACAGAGGATACCTTTGTGTTTGTGGTGAAGCTGCCTATAATATACTCTCTACATCTACCTACTAACGTAAATAATGAAGTTACAGTATGAGAACTCGGAGCTTCAAACACCCAGCTTTACACTACATGTACTATGTACATAGGTAGTACGACATGAATGTAAACTAAACGGACTAACAAGTGTGACATGTAAAGCACACACAGCAAAATTATAAACCGCATACTAGTATAGGTTTATTTGCTAGTATTTTAAAGTGCACACTACAGTACCCACCACCTGCATACCTAATGCATAATACATAGCTGTAAGAAACGATAAAACAAAAGGCAAGAGGGAAATGACAAGGGAAGTGGACTATACACACTACAACAACAATCTTTGCTCAATTCTCAAGTGCTGTTATTTACAACACTCTATATACTACACACGCACTCAAAGGCTACAAAGATTCATGCTGACAAATCACCGATGAATTGAATGTCATTTGGTAGCTACGGCTTATAATATTTTATATTACAGGTATACCTAGTCATTGTTAGTTAGCCATGTCATAAGTCGTCATAATACAAAATTTGCGATAAAGTTATAGGTCTTTGCAAAAAGGTCCCACACACAAACACTCACACCATTAAATTATGTACTTGTGCATTAGTACCACTACTTCTACTACGTACTACTACTAATACAGCTATAGCACAACCACAACTACTACACAAGACTACTGCGAATTGCTTGTAATGTGAGAAAAGACAGATTTCTTTGTGACCTCACCGTCACCTCTTCCGTTTTCTTAAAACAGTTCCCATCAACCACCACAGCTAACGTTCATCCACTTTATTTATCATATACTTAATAATAATAATAAAAACCGGCTGTTGCGAACGGTTTATTATTTATTTTACTTAACACTCAATCAGTCATCACTCACTTAAAGACAACAACCCCTCATTATGCCACATAAAAAGTATATCACCTTTAACTTCTACATAAAATTTGTCTTCCTTCGCAAAACTTCCTAAATGCTAAACAACAGTTAATCAATTTTAGCCATTTTCGTTTTAATTGCACAGGTAGTCCCACTTGCTCGATATATTTATGCACTCGTCAACAGTTATATAATTCATACTAGAATTACCAGATATGGAATCTTGTTTCCGTTCTTGTCATTCCAGTTATTATTATTATTACTTATTATTATTATTGGTCGGCATTTAAACAAGAAATCATGCACATACTACGATGTGGGTTGACCGGCATGCATTTCCACAGCAATATGATAAAATAATGTTTATTACTGCCTCTGGATGTAATTTAATTTGTTAAATGTCACTGTCATTCTATTCGTTTATTGTTTTCAGATTTTGATGGAATTCATAAACAAAACGAAAACCAGACTAGCTTGCTACAATCTCAAGCAATTTGCCAAGTATTGTAAGTAATAACAAGGTATAAATGTCTCTTTTATGGGATGAATGACCATTAGCTGCCTGCAAGTACTACACAATTACACAACTATTTACTAACTGCAATTGCAATAAAATGATTTCTCAGTTACTAGGTTCATGGGTGTACGGTACATGTGTTTTATTGTATAACGTCAGTAGCACAGATTACAGACATAATACATCATTTCCAAATTTTCAACTTAAATTAGTTCGGTTTCTTGTTTTTCTAATCGAACCTGTTTTGTGTGAATTGTGTGTAGCTATGTAAAAGTAGTGAATGTATCTATAGCTCTCTCTCTCACTCATTCTACACACATCTTTAGTCTATCTGTGGTATGATGTACATGCTTCGCATCATTCCAAGACTGAGATTATACACAATATCTTCTAATTACAGAGGGAGAGAGTAATCTTATTTCTGTGACGGACTCACAGTTTTCGCAGAAGAACTGCACCTATTTGAGATGTATGTACAAAGTGAGAAGCAGAAGAAGAAGAGTTTGGCTGTTGGTAATAGCAGTAGTTTCGAGTGTGAGAGTACACGTCAATTATTACAAGTTTCCCAGCAGCAATATGATATACGTACAGTACATAGTGGAGTGCCTATGGGCTTGTTGAGAGTGTTTGTGTTGGCATTATAGGATTTATGAGAATGTACTGCTAGTATAATATCTTTTCAAGTTAAACCGTAACACCGCTGCTCCAACCACTGCATTGCACTGCACTGATGAAGCCCACTTGGAAGAAAATCCGCCGTAACCGTAACATAACTAGTTGGATGCCTGGCAAATAAATCTTAAAGATCCACAATATTAAAAATATTTCCCATGGATCCAATTGAATGTACGAGTGGAAATGCAAGTGGGCCAGGTTGTGAAATCGCTAATAATAAAACTGAAACTAATGCGAAAGTATACGAGCTGGTATACAATAATAGAATGTCTCCGCCAAATATAGAGGAGATGCGCTAGGATTCTAGGTCATCATAACATCAACTGAATAAAGTCGGAATGAATATAACGACGTTTTAGAACACTTGTTGGATGAAGTCTCGTAAAGCTAACCTTAAAAACCCGAGTTATAATAAAGATTGGTATAGGAATGTAAGTACTTGCATTATCGTATCTGATTGTGCTCATAATAAATGCACTCTGCTCGTATCTCAGAATTACCAACCATGAATTATTAAAACATTAAAATATTGGCATACCTATCATTATTAATATTTGCTTCTCGGAATTAAAATCCCTTATTTGTAAAATGTGAATGTAGTAATCCCATTTTTGAATAATAGGCAATGCACCTCGTACGTTATAATCAGAGAGATATCCTGCATGTTTTGTAGATTGATAAAAGTGTTCGATTGTATCCAATCGGCAATTAATGTTATATCCAATACATGTACTTAGTTTACAAAGCCGAGATGATTGTAAACACACCACAAGACACAAGGTATTTAGATCACTTATTGTTAATTGTATTAACATATCTACACAACTGGTAATGTTAACAATAATAAAATTATTTTTCGTTTAGCATGTACCTTCATCTCCACAGACCCATTGCCTACTTACTTATTAGTACTGCACTATGATTTACACAGCTTGCAACCTAATGCTACGTTGTGCAGCTAAAAAATCTATCTTTTGATATACTTGTTAGCTGCAACTATTGAAATCTGCAGATGGAAAGAAAATAAATAGAAAAAACTGACCAGTTAGCGTTCTGAACCAGTTTCCTTTAGGTATTAACAAATAAAGAAAAGATACTTAACAGTAAGCTGTGTGTCAAAATCTCGACAATATGCAATTTACTAAAACGTTTAATATCAGTTTTATACTTCGTACGATAGAATTTTAATTAGGCAGGTGTACAGAGGAAAATTAGAGAGCCAATGAAACTCGTGGAATGTATAAAAATAACTGATAAAGTAAGTACATCTACATAATGAGATGTCTAAGTGCATTGCAGCCTATCATTCATCAAGTTTATCTAGATATCATAAAATCAGACAAGCGACATAAGTTATTTAATAAGATTACTTATCAATAAGATTGCCAATTAATCCTGAACACATTTGGAGGTTTAGCACTGTTTTATGTAAATCTTAAACAACCATTCAATCATTCTATGCTGCTAGAAGCTTCCTAATCAAATCACCTCTGCATAAAATCAAATAATTGTAAAGAAAGCAAAGTGAATTAAAATTCAGTCTGCTAAAAGATTGATACTAGTACAAGGTTTAAGTAGAACTTATGTACATATTAGTATTTTGGGTATGAATTTATAATAAATCCTGATTCAACAGCCCATTTTATTATAAAAATGATGAAAACCAAAGCATAGGTAGACACTTACGTTATTACTAAGCAATTTTTTAATGCACGCTTTCCCCTTTTCTACACAAATACGGCTACGGCAAATAAAGGTTCTCTATCTAGACCCAGTCAGTTGAATTTTGCTCAAGACTAAATTACACATAATATTCGAGCTGATTTCAATAATTTATGCATGACACTCGACTGACCAGAATGAGAAATATATAATACAGTTTAGACTTAATGACTGTAAAATACTCACATCCTATTTCATTTCCTATATGATTCATAGTCTACAACCAACCATTATTTACTTAAAACTTTTCAAATGCTTCTCAAAAGAAAGAAATAATTATCTGTAAGTATTTCTACGTTTGTTGGTCAGTTTGATGAATAAGTCTTTGCTTCTCAGAAATGGAGCTACTTATCTAGTTAAATGCTCACATAATTCACAAATATTTGCGTTTACGCTTAATACACTCGAAGGTAGTAGTAAAAGTACAAATGAAGAATGTTAGATTCTCATAGAACTACTCTCATGCTCCAATGAAAAGTATTTTAGTGTGACTAATAACTGCATGTGAGTGAGTAGAAATAATAGAATCTCAAGTGTAAATAAATAATACAGGCTTATTATGTAAAACAAGCAGTAAACACTTGAATAACGCTACAAAATAACTAAACGTACTGTACAATAAATTTACAGTAGGTACCCAGCTAGACCTACCTACTAGTAATCGCAAATCTTTTACGTGCAAATGTTGCGTTGTTGTGGCACTATACCAGTCTAGTATGTTAAAGAAAGCTGCACCTTTACTCATTACCTACTCATTTAATAATAAGCTTCTAGTGTGGTGAACAATATTATAGCGTGTTGCTATTGTTTACACATTGAAGTACACTAAGGCAGTTTTCGACCCATATCGTTTTTTTTAACGGGCTCTTAATCTCTGTAGAACATTTGATCGGACAAATATTTCGCCTGCTGTGTACTAATATGCCTAACACGAGATACCTGTCAGACTTATCTACGTTGTGTCTTGTTTTCACATAAATTACATTGGCTTTTTCTAGTGTATAATCTACATTATCATGTATGTAAACAGTTATACACTTCAGAGCATCTTATATTTATCTCTGTATTTCACAAAGCACTATTCTGACGAATAATATAATTTCAAGAAATCCGCTCAATTCTTGGACATTAAACAAATACACTGTAATATTGACAGTACTAATAATGCTCTCGTAATAATATCAGCACAAAATTGTCGTAGCATGTCTAGTTAGAGCGGAAACTTATGTGCTCGGAAAATCCCCTACCTTTATACAACCTACCTACGTCGGAAATTTGCCTGATGCACGTACATAACTTAACTATCTAACATCGTATCTGTAATATGCAAGCAAATAATTTCCTTTTATCGTATTAATCGAAACCACAATCAGTTAGCGATAAGCAAATGGTTTTTGATGGGTAATGGAAGTACCTTTGCATTATACTATCACATAACCAATGTAATGCAGCACTAAGAAAATGCACGTCGTAGCATGTAATTTACCTCAGATACTATACTATATTCGTTTAGCTAAAGAGGAATATTTATTCCACACTAAATGCATTGCACACACAATACGTATATACACATAAAACACCACAAGCAAATCAAATTCCCGACAAACAAACTGTACAGTTGATGGTATGGAAAAGATGAGATCGCCATACAGAGCATTAGTAATCTCTCGAAAAGGAAGTTTGTTCTTCAGATTTCATCTACACTTAAATTATAACTATAATGAATCAGAAATATTAATTACACTTTGTGCAAATGTTCACAGATAATCCTATACAGCCACTCAAATAGACTCAATAAAAAGAATAGGAATGTGGGAATGAAAACATTTGTTCTACCTAACTGTGTGTGGAAGGTGATTTCTTCTTATCTCTAGCTGTCATGTGCTCATTAAAGCATGCTGTGAAATGCATGTAGTGCATACATGTAGTTACTTATAATATATTAGATACTCTCGGTAAACTGCACACCCAAGGTAGACGTCAGCTAGACTTTGCACCATTATACTATCACAATTCAATCCCTGCCTGTCTCCATACGCATCTATCTTAATATATGCAATAACAATAATTAGTTGTAATATATTAAGGTAATATTGCCAATTATTTTCCAATCGAAACACAACACCACATATAATGCCACCAAGTGTTGTCATCTTTAGATCACATAATAACTTTCATTCTATTAATCACCTATTAATCTTATATCCATCTATCGTACTGTATACATAAATGCGTGTCGATTCAGAAACTTCGTTTTACATAAATCGTGATGCATAGGTTATATGCTCCTCTCGTCTTTCTATTCTTTCTCACCTTACATGACTCTAGGGTCAAGATAAATTAGTAGTCACATTCATGTCTTTATGCTTTACACTTTATAACTTCATTTATCTCATAATATAACGCTTGTGAGAATCAAACAAATAAGTTTACAAACCATGCATAGCCACTGATTTTATACACACCAAGCAGTTTACTATTGTTGCTCCTAATAAGCTATTAAGAAAAATGGTCTTATAATTACGGCAATATTATTAAAATGTGCAAAACCACCACACACAAGCTAATTGATAACAAAACACCACAATATCGCAGTAATAATCATAAAAATGAGCAATAAGCCAGCCTTAATTATAACAATTGTAACTGTATAGCTTCCGATTCGGAATTGGTGTATTGTAAAAACACCTTCATTCAATTAGAATGAAGGTGTTTAATATGCTACATGTATTTTCAATGATATTCATCTTTGCGTCAGGTGTCTAAAAATGATTAACTACTACAAGCTCATAATTCTATAGCTACATACAATTCATATTAATTTGCTGCGCATTTAACGACTTAGAATTGCAGGGTTAACGATATTTGTAATTTGAAAAGGTAAAAGTCAAGAAACAGTTAGTAGGTATATCGAAATGAATTGATTCAATTGATTAAGTCTGAGTTACAGTTGAGCTTTAGAGAATAAAAAATGATTGCATTTGAATTGCAACAGGCAGAGAGATTTAGACTTGAGAACTTATACAAGACATAGACATAAGAGACAATTTTATTTTGCTGCACAATGCGTTGCACAAATAATATGGCCATTAAGTACACAATGAGACTTGTATGTGTATGTTCGTGTACAGAACCTACTTATAGCTATAATAATATAGGTTGCAGCATTTTTGAGCATTAGCAAATCAAATGACACTGTTGACTTGAATGTGTCTTGAAATGCATTCGCCTACTTTCAGATTACAACAATCTGTGCTGTGCATACATTACATTCTGCCACTCTGCCACATGGGGCTCACAGGCATCTCACTCACAGTCTAACCTAAACTCAAAGACACCTTCTGATTTCTCTTCCTTTCAGTAATAACTCCATGTACAAAAAACATACATGTATACGTCAGCAACCATCAAGTGCGTCTATGACATAAACATAAGCGGCTAGCTGCTCTAGATACTTTCATCAATTACTCAGATCTGGACTTCTCAAGTTATTTCACTCATGCTTCCAATGAACTATGTATAAAATATATACGCAGGCATTTTTATCGACTACACTTACACACCTACTTATCAACACCCCTCTACTAGAGAGTTGGCTCGCTTGTTTTTTTTTTGCCTTTTTAAAATGTAATTGAGCAATGCACACTAAAATATAAATTATGCAAAGAGATCAAGTGATAAGATACGAACCTTTGCGAAAAATCAAAATGAGGACTGAAAGGCAATCCACGGTGCACCATGCATTGAGTACACACCATGCAACACAATAACAAAGCTACAATCAGGACTTTACGCCATCATCTTCTTCATTGCAGTGCATTCAGAGCTTGTAAACTTGGCAATACTAATCTTGCGCTGATAGTATCGGCAATGTTTGTTTGTCAACAGGACAAGTGTGCAGTGTGAGAAAGACACAGGAGAGGGGAATAAATGATTGTTAAGGTTGTAGCAGAACGTCAGAACACAACTACAACAAAATCACCAAAATTAGACACAGTTAATTTAGATAAGGTCCAGGTTTGATGAGCACGAGTATTTGAAGATTTGTTGTTGGTTTTGCAATTGGTGTTTGGACTGGCGTTGTCGAGATGCGATGGAGTGAATGAAACAATATGGTTTTATTTTATTCGAGTGTATTGTGTGAGAGTGAGTGAGTGAGAATTCTGAGAATGGAGGCAATGCGAGACTGGATGATGAGAGTTTCAATTAGTTCAAGCAGTTCTTTATTAGGCAGACAGACAGCCAGGACAGGAGTAAAGAGTAAGTAGGTGGTTCAATGTAGAACATGACTTTTCAGCTACTCTTTATACTACTGATACTACGCTCCTAGCACAACTGCCACGAAGGAGTTGAACAGATTCCCAGTTTAAAAAACAAAAACGATTATTCTTTGCAGTAGATTTCTGAGCACTGTAGACGTTGTTCGAGTTAAACACACATGAGTCGATGTAGCAATAAAGTTCGTGATCGAAAAACTCCGAGATGATCTTTGTGCTGGTACAACAACTGTGTTATAAGTTCTACAAGTTGTATAAGCAATAGCAAACGAAAAATGAAGAATCCAGTTCGGCTGACCTACTGTTTCCTCTAATATGCAGCTTACTAACTCCAACTCCTACAATCTCCCAAAGTCCCAGCTCAATTGCTGCTCTTCGCTAGACTATTCTCCCTTATTACCTTATTATTCTATCCAAGAAAATATCTAGGCAATATTATTCCATCACTTAATTCCACAAAGTCTGCTTTTGCGAGTTACATGTGAGTTCACCCTGCTGAAGCTGATTCTTTTTTCTATATGATAGCGTGTAATATTTCGAATAGTAGCGATATTTATTTTGCGGCACTAACAAACTTGACTTGGACTTGACCGAATGAATAAATTGCTTACAACAAACTCAGGACACTCCGCTCTGGTTGCTACTTACAAACAGCCCATAAGCCAGCACGATTTTTGCTGTACACCAAACTAACACTCACTCCACTCGGCTCAGTACAAACTACAAAGTAGATTTTGTCTCGATGAAATATTGTAATGTAATAAGCTGAGCAGAAAACAATTATGACTGACTAAGCAATGCACTCAGAGTCAGTTAGTGTAAAACTAGGACTCTCGCAGACTCTAACAAACAGTACTGTCTCAAGTTTCCAATGCAATAGTGCAATGTAAGTGTAATTGAAGAATGTGACAATTTATAAACAGTCTACTAGTCAAGTCAACAGGAAAGTCTGTCTCTGTCGTTGGTCGTCGTTGCTTGGTTCAGTTGTTGAAAAAGTATTTTATTGTGAGCACCTGTGCTTAAAGCACTTTTCTACCTACTGCAAATTGCAACTCACACAACTCTCTGCAAAAAACTGTAAAATGGGATTTTAGTGGACGGACTCCCTCACCTCAACTCTCCTCGCACTGGATCACTCGTTTGCCGTTTGCTTCTTGGCTATTGCCTATGTCTTTATGAAGAATTGCTAAGGTATAACAACTAATAAGTAAGGGAAAGAGATTCTTCGTATAAATAAACGATAAGGGCTATTGCACTGTGCCGAATGCCGACTGTGTTTAAGATATACATGAAACCACACGGTGTATGTGGTGGTGGTTCTGGCTGGGGATTCAATGCAAGTATTTAGCACAATCAAACCTTACTACAAGAAATGTGTGTGTGCTGCCTGTTGCTCATCCACTATTACATTAACATTACATTACTACTCTGCTCTACTCCTATCCTTACTAACTCTTTCAACAACAATTCCTAACAGTCAGGTACATGTGTCTTGTAACTTATTCATTATATTCATATTATAATATTCGAATCTTTTCTTTGGTCAGAGTCAGGTTACCTTGAATTTTGGGAAAGTCGGCGACATAAATGTCAATTTTGCTTGAACCCAGCAATTGAACTATAGTATAATGGTTAAAAGTTTTCAAAAAAACATCTGGGAGGGACACAAAAGGTACAGGTGTTCAGGTAAATCTACAAGGAATTCAGATAAGCCTCTTGAGAGTTCAAAGAAGTCTGTATTGCGTTTAGGTTTTTAGATATTACTCTATCCGAGGTTTGAATGACATTCGAGAGGGACGGGTTATTTTGACTTTAAGACCTAGATCTACATATTTTCGGGTTTATTTCGGGATTTTTTAGATGTTGCTTATATTATATAAGTACAGTATTTGCATAAAAATGGCTAATCAATGCTCTAAGCTAAACATTATACCGTTTGTCAACCAATCCTACTCATTTACACTGTAGTTTTATTGTTATAAAATATCCTTTTAATTTGATTTTATAAATTCTTTTCTCATGTCAGTAATCTTCAGTAATTTGTCGATAACTTGCTAATTATATTTTGATATAATTTAAAAATACTGAAAAGTTAAAATATTTACAAGTCATGTTCGATTTAAAAAAAAATAAAAGTCAGTTCCAAATTTTTTATGAAAATGCTCCTTTCTGTACTTTTTCAAACACATACTGGTGCACATAATAATATGCGTGATATTATTATAATAATATGATCATTACAACATTAGTGTTAAGATGGGACATTTGACAGATGAACGCAACGGCTGGGTTTGGTAGTAGCTTATTTTGTGTGGAAGAGTCCATATTAGGACAGAGGTACCTGACTGACAGCGCAATTTAACTGACTTCTGTCTCACTGCCTGATTCTCTTCTTGGTTAGTTGCAGTTGCAGCAGTGTACTCAATCCTAATGCTCATTGTATATCTAAAGGTATATTTGTATTACTACAGGTACTTGTACTTGTTTTGCCACTACTACACCTACCTAAACTCTAAAGAGACTCTAGACAGGCAAAGTGAACATACCTCCGTAGTTAGCACTTTGCATTAGACACAAGTAGTTGGAAGAATAATGCAATTGAAGGTAAAAAATATTATTACTATTTAGACCATTTACGCAGCTATTTATCATAAATAGAGAAATAAATGCAACCCTTCCTTCATAACATGGATCAACTAACCAGATGAGATTTTGTCATTGAAAAAAGGATTATTCTATCCACAGGAGGTGCAACAAGAAAACTGAAAGTAGCCTAAAACATAATATGAGCCACAAAACGTATATATATGTCTGCTCCGTGTAAAGTTAATCCTATCTATTTTGTATGAAATATATTAATAGCATTTTGTTTTCAGGATGAATGAGCATTTTAACAATTGGTTCCTCAAATTTTGTCTTGATATTTAAACCAGCAACTCTTAAAAGTTTTCTTCGCTGTAATCTGGATTTCAATTATGTATATTTGTATGCAAATACAAGTTTGAAAGGTTATTTGTATCCACAGTTGTTTGACTTGAAATAGGAAATTTGGATAACAATGAACTATTGTGTTGTGTGCTTATGCTGTGACATGTAAAGCATGTATATTATGTAAACGTATTTCAGTAAAACTGCATAATATGATAAACCTTCATACATTTAGGCTTTTGTCGGAAAAATATGAAATTATTAAGTGTAAAACGAAAACTATGTAGGTGCATTTATATGGAAACGGTTACGGCATTCTAACTTCTGCATTATGTATATTATTTCATCTTAACATCAATAATATTTGTACCTGAGTACAGGTAGTAAAGATGAAAAATTATTTGTAGCAATATTCTTATTATTAACTAAGTGTGGATATAATGTAATATTGAGTAAATTATTATTCGAGTCCAAATTAGCAAATAAGTAGTGTACCCAACCTATAATAATCCTATATATATGTTAATTAAAATGCATTTGCATAATGCAGCTTGACAACAGTAAGAGCAATTTGGACGTTCCAATTAGATTGCATTTTGTACAACCATGTGATATTTTAACTATAAATAAAAACACTCATGAACATTTCAAAATCGTGAATAAATAATATAATCATTTATATTTATATGAAACTAGTGAGTACCTATAATATTAAGAGAGATTCATGAAATATGTTAGCGAAGTAACTCTTCTCGTCTTATTTTCAGGCGTTAGCTATGAAGTTGCTTCCTTATTAGTAGAAAGGAATTCATAGAACTTGTGATTTTCTTAGCCATATCAAGCGTCATTTTGCACTGTTAACTATATTTTATATTAAATACGATTATAAACGATCCAAATGTACAATAATTAGGAACTACACCGAACGGTTCACTGCGTGAAGAAATGAAAAATTTCTCACACAGTTTAACTGTTTAGTCATGTTACCATGAGTAGAAAAGTAGCAGGTGACAGTTAGATAGATCCTACACGGAAGATTCGTGAAATATGTGTCACGAAATGAGTTATTATTTTTCCTAGTCGTAGTTCCTCGCATTACAACGGCATTTGATTTGCGAAATTACCACCAATTAATTGGCTTGTCTTTAAAAAGTTTGGCTCCTTCTTTCTCTACATAGCAAAATAAATATAAAATATAAAGCTACCTACCGTATTGCCTGTATTAGTAGCCCTGGGCTACTATTTGCAAAATCGATCGCGAGGGGAGGGCTACTAATAAAGGGAGGCTTTTATTTCTCTATGAGTAAATAAGCAAAACATATTCTGTGTTACACTTTGTATGAATTTTATGTGTGTTTGAGGGGGGGGGGGGGCTACTAGTACAGAAAGGCTATTATTGAGCCGAATTGATTGCTGAGGGGGTCTATCAATACAGCGAGGCTACTAATATGTGGGGAGGCTATGAATACAGGCAACACGATATTTCATAACATTATTTCAATAAGTGTATATAATAGATTTTGTACTCCTACCTACAAGACATAAAAAAATGAAGGCATGCATTTCTAAAACGTCTTAGCCCTTTCAACTTGCAATGTTTAATATTATTAACAATTAAATTAAATGCGGTTGAAAAATTTCAATTTTCCGTCAATACAATTTTCCATCGAATGAATTTATTCATGCATTAATGAAAAAATATATACAGTGCCAGTATACCTTTAAATTTCAGTATCTACCGTAAAATTTTCACTCGTGTGTTTAGTATTTTGAAAATAGAAATTGCACATAATTTTTAATATGATCGTATAATAATTACATTTCCCATGCTATATGAATTTCATCCAATCATAGAATTGTAAAAGTAAATATATGATGATGAACTATTACTATAAGACGCTTCTTTGAGGGACATGCTTCAGTAATCTTCAAATAAAGTAACCCAAACCTCCAATTTACTTTTATTTTTATTAAAAGTAAATGGATGTGCTACAAAAATACGTGATTCAGTAACAATGAGTACAAGAGTTGAGTAAAATATCCAAAGTGAATATCCACTTTGAGTTGACTTATTTACAACGATTGTAATTGCTGCCTTCCATATAGCTGCACATTTGCAAATATGTATCAAATATTCCTATGTACCTTACCCATACCTAATGCATGAACAAAATGTAGGTACTTCCATAACAATATTTACTTTTCACATAGTGTAGACATGTTTTTATAATGTAGCGAAATAACTCAGTTTCCCACCTTAATTTCGTTACAATATTATTGTTTATATATTAATAAGATCTGAAATTAATGAGTATTCTTCGTCAATATAGCTGTGAATGGAAAAACGAACGGAAAAGGATCGACGATTATTATTAAAGGTTGTCTAAACAATACACTATTTCTTACCGGATGAATTTTTTATTGCTGTTTATGCAGGCAGGCTATAATTTATAATTCTTTACTGTGTTCGTTTAATACTTATAAATTCTATTGTACCTATACATTATTCTATTCTCTACATAAATAAGACTTTCTCTTATTGGAGTTTACGAGTGTTAGTTTAACATGAATATTGTACATCTCTTTGTTACAAATAATGTTATGTTGGGATTAGAGGTGTGTTGCAAATACCCTAACCTAATCAATTATTTTTATTTCATTTCTTTAATTATTAAATTATATATAAGGACGGACGTTTAATTTCAGTTCATTATCAGGTCAGGCAACTCGAGAAACTTATAATTTCTTAAGAGAAGAAAATGAATCCAACTATGTCGTGAGAAAAAAGAGAATTTGTAATTTTCTCAAATTCACCGTTCCAATAATGTTTTTGTGATGCTAGTTCATTCACAAATGCCTATTTACACTTTCAACTCAAAAGAAACCTACCACCACCATTTCAATGTTAAGTCCAGCAGTTCGGACTTTCAAAATGTAGTAAATAATTAACATTGCATTGTCTATATAAGAAGATATTCTTTGATAGAAAAATTAAACAAAACTACTAACACAATTACATTTGCAGTGTGTCACTTCTACATACTGCACTTTCGCATTTTTTCTTTTACACTTACTAAATATACCTACCTTAACTTTTGTCGCAATAAAAATAAAATCCCTTCTACCAGAAAAGCCGCGCGTACATTGCACACAGTGTCCAATACATCACTACTAATACGTGAGTCAAAGTTTTACAATCAGTTTACTATCACCCAGTAAAGGAATAATATTTTAACTACACTTAAGACACATGAGTATACATCACATGCATATACCAAGGTAAAAAGCAAAGTAAATCACTAAAAAAAATCAGGAGTTCACCATCACCGGCAACACCCATGCCCAATAGCCAACCTTTCCCTCAAATATACACTTACAAGTAAATGTAGGTATTCATATTCATATGTATTAACAAACAATTTTTTGTAGCACAATACAGATGCACTTTACTGCTGAAATCGGCAATTTTTAGAAGCATGATAAACGTTTCGTCGTCTTTTGATTGTTGAAAAGCATAACAGCAATATCAATAAGGAAAATCTTGATCGTGGACGCACTAAATGAAGGGGAGATAAATATAATTGACTTCCAGGCAGAATTACTAAGCGTGCCTAATAATCCGAGCTATACAAAAAGTCTTAATATTTTTCTGTATAGCGCAGTTATGCAATAAGTAGTCTAGCACATGCTACTATATACACTAATGCTAACTGATCCAATGTTTTCATGTGTTCCATACACAATATCTAGTCTGAGGAGAATAAGCGATAGCATTAATTTTATCTGATGTGAACAAACGTAGTATTAACGTGGTATTAACGAATGCCACATCAATTCAATACTCTAATCCCCTACTTGTCTAGAGAGTATAGTCTAGACTACATTGCATTGTTATGTCGGCTTTCACGATTTTTCATTGTTTCATGAAAAACACGCGAGGTTGTTTGTTGTTGACGATATTAATAAGACCATTATGTCTCTAATGGCACTAGGGCACTACGCATGATTTCGAAATAGTTGTCTGTTTAATATCATTCTTTTGTTGTGCGGGATTATTTATTATTAAATAATGACTGGTGAGCTTACCTTGCTTCTGCTAATTGACTTTGGTGAGTGTTTATTCGGGTTTTTGAGCGAATGTGGAGGTGGGGGATGCTGTTGGTTCATGGTCATAGAACTGGACAGCGACATGACATTTCTTTGTAAAGAATCTATAAGCCTCTCTTTAGATTTGAGCTCCATCAACTAAAAACACATACATTTCATGCTGATACAGTTTCTACAGAATACTCTTTGAATGTTATTAGGTGGTGCATTAAATGAAAGCACTTTTAAGAATCACAATCTGTAATCTCATAAATATCATGAGTTGAAAAATAAGATCGTTTATTATGTATTGAAAAGTGGCTTCAAGTTTTAGTACTGTAAAATATTACGAGTATATTACACTCAGAGGCTTTTAGCTGCAGGTAAAGGTTTCAAAAAAACGACAATTTGTTAGTGGGTGATATTTTGATGTTTAAGCACGTACACAGAAACAAGTTTCTTTTCAGAATTACATGCGGTCAAACAAAGCATCGATAAATGAGTTAGGAGTGATGTTAGTTTAACTCATAGAGTCGTGATGAGAATGGCATACCAGTCGAGTGAGCTGTTTCTGAAAGTTTTGCTTAAGTTTATCCAGATACACTTGATAAGAGTCTTCGTAATGCTTTCTCTCAGCCACGCGTTTTTTATCTGCTTCTCTTTTTACCTATTCAAGTCAAAATATCATTGAAAATACATTCGAATGTTAAATGCACATATTAGTAGGTAAAATAATATACACGACAAAATATGAAATAAATACATAAACGAATGCACAATATTGCACACATATTTTCTACAGAATGCAATGCCCTTTTGTTTATTTGTTTTGTTATTAATACACTTCTTACTGTATGAAATATGAATGTTTGTTTAATACAATAAAAGCTAGTCATATTTGAAACAAAAGTTGGACAAACTATATTCTGTATAATATGCATGGTGAATGCTAAAACATATTTGGTAGTAGTGCCAATATCATTTAGCATTCAACATCACTCTTTTCATTTCATTACTATAAGTGCATATAAAAACAGAAAATTGTAATTCGTAAAAGTATAAGTAACTCAAAAGGGGCTTGAGGTCAGTAGAAAAAATTTACATATAACATCCATCTAATTATACAGGCAAAGAATATCACGCTGTGACATTGCTATGTACACAAGTTTTACAATGAAAATATTAATGGCAAAATCTTTAAAGTAGATTGATTTTAAATGCCACTGCAAAACAACAAAATGAAAGGGAAAATTAAGGAGGGTCTCATGAAGAGCAGAAATATTGAAATATTTGTGAAGCAAATAATGCACCTATGGACGCAAATTAATTCAGCTATCACAAAATTGTTTATGCTTCTGTTATTATTGTGAATTAATACATTTACAAATACAAATAATAAATATGTGGAAACATTTTTGCTTGCAGTAAATTAATTAAAATAAGCCGTGCCACTACAAATATCAACATGTAAAGCGCGTACCAAAATATCTGCATGCAATAATTTGCAGTAGGTGCATTTCTTACAATTAGTGTCATCATTCAAAAGTTATTGCGAATTGCAACTTGTATCATACATACATGTTGAAAGTTTTTCAGTTTATATTGAAATAACCATAAAACAAAAAATAATGGAAATGTGAGGTTGATAAAAAGTTCACCTACCATTTGTGTGTGAGTGAATAATAAATGCAGCTGGTTGTCTTTTTTGTGAACTAACTTCATTAGTTCAGATCGGAAATTTTTCTCCAGTTGCCCTTTCTGAGTTTCTAGGGCTCTATTTAATTCTACTTGCAATCTGAAAAAAACGAACAAAACCTTAATATCATGCCAACATGTTTTGTTTACAAAACCAAAAAATCATATACCTACACAATCATTTCAATATAAACTGTGTATAAATACCAGAAATATTAATCTATGAAACTACTAATGTGTAAACCAAAATTGTTTTTACATTTACATAACATAATATAATATACCTATTGTATCATTCTCAGAATTATTTTTGCAAATCAGCTTTCTATTAGTTTTTTGACATTATGACATGCGGTTAGATATTAGAAACCTTTCGCGTTAAACCAGCACTGGTTCATGGTAAGCTGTAATGCTTTGTATTCATTGATACTATTGTACCTAATATTAAATTTTTACAGGTAAGTTGCAAATATTTCCCATTATCATTAGCCGCATAACAAAAATTTGGTAGGTACAAAAAATTCCGCTTAATCTAGAATTTTGATTTTACTTATACTTATTATAGGTAGGTAGGATCGACATAGTATTGCATCTTTATTAAAATTACAACTGAAAGCCATATTATTCATATTCTTATGCAAGATTATTACTAGCACTACGAGTGACCAGTGCTGTCACAAATTATCTTGACTGAAAGTAATGGGAGTAAATTAAGTTGTAAATTTGTCTTCAAAAATATCCTGACTGAGAATTAAGAGATTTTATTTAGTTACGTGCTATATAGGTATTAGAGCGTCTAGCCCAACCCGAAACCCTAGGGTTGGCCCAACCCTATGGGGTTAGGGTTGGGTTCGGGTCATGCAAT
>JAQFYB010000466.1:0-53438 GCA_034694085.1 Pogonognathellus longicornis
AGTACAACTAGCTTCATATTGAATACAAAAAGCTGTCATTCTCTTATGCAGAAAAGCTGCAATACTGTGTTCGCTGTACTGGCACAAGAAATGTTTCTAGCATAAATTAATCTCACATAGTCTACAGCATAGTAAAATTATTATGCATGCGCCCATTATTTGCTTAGAGGGTACATTATGAAGTGCATGTGTGTTCTTGTGTCCATTAGTAGTACACTTTGTCTGTCTTCCTCTTTTTAAGCCTGGGACCGTCCTGTTCTAATTTTCGAAATGCGGTTAGCTTTTTACTATTACGATAAATAATTCTCACCTCTCTCGCAAAAATACACACCTGGTGGTGTTTAGTCCACTTATATACTTACATAGGTACTCATTGTGTGTGTTCTACAGTACACAATGTACACCCCGTGTGTGTATTGCAGTACAAACACTAGCACTACCAAATTAACAAGAAGAAAAGCAAATTCCCACTGTTATATAACCGCAAAGTCTCATTTCATGTTAAAGTCAAGCTCAAATGATTCTCTCACCTGTGTGCGAGGATGCAGCTGACAGACGGGCTGCTGCAACTAACTGCAAGAAGTGTATGTAGGTATTTAAGTCTCAAAGGCTTGCTTCATTATTATTATACTTATTATTATTAAATGCATATTGTACGTATACCTTCCTACTAATGCGAGTGCCTCTTTGCCTGTTTGATTTTGCTCATTAATAAATGCTGCAAGGCTGTATTAATGTGAGTAGTATGTATTTTATGAACTTGCTACTGTTTGTTGTGTTGTTATTATTATTGTTCAGTACAGATACACACAATACAATTATTAAGTTAATTATAGACACGTTAAACTATATACACTGCCCACGTATATTTCTGTTTGTGTATACGAGTGTGTATGTATAGAAGATTCACAGACAATACATCTTTGCTTTTAACCATTACCTTTACCACCTACGTGGTAATTGAACCAAATTAAATTGAACTCAACTGAGCGGGTCAGCTTTTGTCTTTCCTGTTTTTCGTGCTCTCGTGAGAAAAAATTCTTCAGTCCCATCTTCTTCGTGTTTATTATGTAACTTTACTTCCTATTTACCTGCTTTAACACTTTTTGCACGTTTCAAGCTAAACGAAACTCTCTTTGCGTGGATTTCCGTTTAATTTTAAATTTACTA
This sequence comes from Pogonognathellus longicornis, assembly GCA_034694085.1. Taxonomy (NCBI): domain Eukaryota; kingdom Metazoa; phylum Arthropoda; class Collembola; order Entomobryomorpha; family Tomoceridae; genus Pogonognathellus; species Pogonognathellus longicornis. The sequence goes on from JAQFYB010000466.1 coordinate 1,171, forward strand.
GTAGTAGTACGTATAAACAGAACACACAGATGAGTATAGATACAGTTGGTGTGTGTAGACTGTAGACTATATGAACTGTATTTCAGGATATAATTTGTGTGTGCATGAAGATGAACTGTATATACGTTCATGAGTTTTGTATAGAGGTAGGTATGTATTTGTATGCATACTTTAACAATACAATGAAATTCCTACCTACCAAGCTACGTAAATAAATCAGTTCCAGACAAATTAGAAATTATAACTTGTCAATTTGGTTGGTTATAATTTTATTACGGCATCCTTGGCATTTGCTTGCACTCCACCATAACATAAACCACCACACCACACGTCTGTGTGTCTGAGCAGCAGCCTTTGGGCAATTGGGAGCGTAGAGTGTAATGTAATGTAGTGTATATTATTTTCTTTTGTAAATAATTGCAAGCTCACAGCTCGGTATTCTGTTTGTAAATTAGTTTAAAAGTTCAATTTACCTCAATTTCCATTCTTTACTCTCATTACGACAAATGATAGGAAAAAACTGAACAATGCAGCCCACGCCACGTTCAGATTCAGCCAGAGAGCTCTGTTTTCCATTGGATTGACATTCACGAGAGTAGGATTTATATTGTAGTAAATCATTCAGCTTAAAATTCATCCGACATGCAACACATTGCAATTGCCCATAAGCTACGTTCCCTCGAATTGGAAATCATTTTTCCTTTAAGCTATATACACACAGACGCATTTTACATTACAATTACTCTCACAAAACTCATACATTTCACAGCTTTCTGCTACTCCAATCCAATCCACCTTGCACAAAATTTTACTTCCTAATCGTGACGATACGGACAACGGACTTGTGTTTCTCAATTTCTCAACCGAAAACTCAAAGTCGTCGCGTCACATGTATGCTCGAAAAGCTGTGTTTCGTATTTATTTGTTGATGTATCACACACCTGTGTATGTATTCCTAGCACAGGTACATGTAGTATATATGTTTACGTTTTTAAACCCGTAATGTATGTATGTATATGTGTACCTGGATTTTAGCAGGAACACATTAGACGTATCTAAGATATATGGGCGCTCACACATGTTATTCTTATTTAGTCTTTACTTATACAGCAATGGGAATTGAACACAGAAGGAATTACACAACAAAAGCTGAAATAACACATGCATCAGTGTATAACATAAAGCAATTGCCATGTAGCATTGTTTTCTCAGTAGCCGTTTATTTTGCTTTAACACAGCAGTTTTTGCACGAAATCTCATGGAATTAATTGAAATTGTAGCTGTATGTGTAGTAGTACAAGTATCTGTACATGTGCAAATGTTTAGAAAAATAAAAGGAAAATACTGATACAATAAATTCTGTTGTTTTATCTGTTTCTGTCTTCTTGTCATGATGATGGTAATAATACAGAGGGGATGAAGAAAGAAAATCCCCACTGGTGTATTGTAGCAAGGTTTACAACATACAAATAGTCTCTCATACTCTTCTATAATAAATTATCTACACAGTGCATCTTCCAAGTTCTAGCCAAACCTTCAGATTGACAACCTCATTGTATTTGTAGCAGAAGAGATTCTGGTAGCAGATAGAAAGATATACTTTTCTCACCGTGTTTATGTGTATTATTAAGAGAATTCTAAGCCTTAGAACAAATGTGTATGTAGGAAGACTGTATGAAGATGAATCTGTATAGAAAAACACTTGCTGTTGTGTAACTTCCCTAAAACTATTATTTGCCGTGAGTATCTATACATCTCAGAAACAAAAGACAAGCCGTTCTGCTTTTATTATGCATGTATCGATGATGTTTTCCAAAGCAGGTATTTAAACTGTAGTATTTTACATAGCTATACACAAGACAGTAGGTACTCTGTGTATAACGTCCCCAACCAGACAAAAAACACGGCAGTCAAAAATCCTACGAGCATGGGTGATTTTTAGTATCTTTCAGCTACTTAACAGATTTACCTTAAACTTGACTTTTCGAATGCCCCATTATTATTTAATGTTGCAATGCACATTTTTACATTGCTGGTTGGTAACTCTATATTGCTACTAGATACACACATACTATACAATGAGCTGCGTAATAAATAAAAATACGCAAACCAGATACACAGCAGTTTGCAAATTTTCTACATCTTAACAAGTATAGGTAGTCGAAGAAATGACAGTAATAGTAAACTCTGCTTGTAAAGTACGTGTGTACTTATGCTGCTAAAATCTTGTTCTGTGTCACGCATTCTTTGTCAACCGCAAAAGATTTTATGTCAATTTGAAAATGCTCAGCTTTGAATTTTTTCTTCTATTCTTGTATGGACGTGTGTGTTTATCTAGTATTTACATTTTATACCGTACAAATTCATTCAATAATATTATTTACATCACACATGTACATCTGCATTCTTGCAACTCACGAATCTTCACAATCAATCTGTACAGTGTATTTACGTAATATTATACAATAATATTAAATATACACATAAAATATTATTACTTTCGCAGATTCTTACACGATGAACGTAAACAACGCACATACTCTGACAATAATTTCAATCATACAGTTTAGATTTCTATCACTTACACGATAATGTACGTGGCAAGCAACAAAGAAAAGTGCATTCAGATTTAAATCGGCTATCTAGTACCTATACAACATGTTGCACTTGAACAATAACATTAGCATTTTTCTATAGGAGCAAGCATGATGTTATTGGTGTAGTACTACATTGATTTACTCATTCTCTAAGTTTTATAAGTGATTGCATTTAGTATTCTACAGATACACCTACAAATATAAGTAGCAACCTGAAAGGAATCAGCTCTATGTATATGAGTGTAGAAATGTGAGCATCTTGTTAAGCAGTGTCTTTAAATTATGTAAGCTAAAAGCGTAAGAGTTAGCTACACCGCGCTATTAGCAAATTCATATCATTGTGCTGCTGAATTGCTGATACAGCAACAACAGCTTGTATTACATACTTAGAGTGCAAGGAAGGAGAGATTTTGTATGAAGGTTGTATGTACAAACTACTGAGTGAAGCGAGGAAGCAGGAGCTTCATCTAAATGTTTATTAGTGTTGTGAGTGAAGCCGAGTTGTTGTTGCTACTACTTTTCCTGTTGATGATGGCTAAGTAGAAAAGACTAAGAGCTGTGTAAAGCATTTAGTTTTAGCAGAATGGAGATGAGGTCGATGATTCCTTTCCGTATCGTATACAGCAATATCATGTGCATCAAGCTACTAATGTGTGGCAATAATACATACACAATCCGATTTTAAGACTCTAATATTAGAAACAAGGCTTTTATACGCAAATATTAACTACATTCTTCATGTATCGGTGTAATTTTTTAATTCTCACACTTGTGTAATTATAATGGAGGATGTAACCGCATCATATCTGGTAAATACTTAATATGGAAAATTCTAATGAACCTTTTTTTAATTTTGTGACACTTTGTCCTACCAATATGTCAATACAGGAGAAATTAAAAATATTTTCCCTATCAATGCATTAATATTGTATGAAAAAATTGGTTTGTATTTACATACTGTAGGTACGTAATTGTCAAGGAATTGGCAAGCACTCATTACAGCTAGGATAAAAGCACAAGTTATTTCCTACAAGATTCTATGTAAATTCCTGAGTCAAGTTTCATTGCAAGTTCAACATAAACAAGTATTGTATAATATGGAACTGATTACAGCAAGCAATGCATGTAAAACAACAATCAATACATATTAGTTGTATGTATTGATGTATGTACATTTGTAAATAAATCATGTAGTCAACTCGAAAGTATTTTATGGTTAGTTAGAGCTCAATAATGAGCAATGGTACTTTTGCACACATTACATAAACTGTAATCTGAATGTTAAAAGGAATGACTTGTTTGTCAACTTGTTTATAACACTTTGGCAGGGCTGTCTCATATATCGGTTTCAAGTTTTCCTCATAAGTACATCGAATATTATCTATCTGTAAATGCATTATTTTTCACTTAGCTCTTATCCATATGTCCTGTGTGTGTTACTAATGAACGGGTTAGGGCGGGTCACCCTGTGGTCATTTATATTCATCGTGTTTCCACAGTACTTTGTCCCCCTGGCATTACAAAGTGCATGCAATATCTATATACAGTCATCTTAAAACATAACACACTGCAGATTTAAATCGTTGTACAAAAATGATACGTGTACAAAACACAGACGCTTATTCGTAGTGTGTTTTAGTATGAAAGGGCGAAGAAGACTTGCCCAATAAAATATGTCACCTTTTCCGCTTAGTTTCCCATCGTGACATAATTCATTGATCTTCTAAGAGAGCTTGTAGTTCACCTCGTTCGTATACTTTTACACTCACACAAAAGACAGGGATGACATTAATACGAAATTAATAGCTCTATTCAATTCTATCAGACTTTGCATCTTTCAAGATTCAACGGAGCCGCTGGGCTGTGTGCAATAAGTGTTTGAGGTATCTCTGTATGCCAACCTCCACTTAAATACCTTTCATCCCAATAATATAAAATTACACACACAACACAGCACACCACACCGCAGACTTGAGACTTGAGACGTGCAATGTATCTTTGTTTTCTCAAGTTCAAGTTCAGCTCAGTTCACTTCCCGTATCCAATCATTTAACCGTAGCATATGCTCCCATTGTGTGTGAGTGTGTGTAAATGTGTGTGCAATGTGTGTGTACACTTTTCAAAGTAGACACCTCGTCCTGTCAATGCATTTTTAACAAACGTTTACTTGTACTGTGTATTATTTACAACTCCTATATGCACATACCTGTATAACTGTGTGGAAAATCTCTTTTGAAGTTTTTCAATGGCAGAATTTTATTATTGGTTGAACAATACAAGACACTATGCAAGTAAATCTACGTCACACAGTCCCATATATTTTTACAACCATGTAGTACACTCTTGTACATTGTAATTCTGTAAGAATAGAGTAGGGTGTTGCTTGTTGTACGTAGGTAATTTGTGTACGACATACTATTAGGTATGTAGAGATGCATTCCATTCAATTCGCATAATTCACAATGTATATTTGATTCGTCGGGTGATAATGGTTCTTGCAAAAGAGGAGAGTGTAATGGATAATGCATGCATCAGATAGTACTTGTATGTATTTCTCTTAGGATGAAGGATTGCTTATCCTTGTTCAAATAAAATAAATCAAATTCAATTGACGACTTTGGCCAAATAAGGAAAGCCGCTGCATTTCTAAACGGATTTTCTTTAGTTTCAAATCAGGACAGTGTACTTAGAAAAGAGTAAGTAGCTAGTGTGTTTTGAACTCTTATGCCTTGGGTGAGTTGTGTAGGTAGATCGGCTATAAATCCATTAATACTGCTACTACTTTTTACTGCATTCTCTATTCAATTTGCATATTGGTGTTTTGTTACAATATGAACTGGGAAATGCATGACAATGTTTATGGCTTATTCAAATCTTACTTTTATATACTGTAATTACATGGAAGCATCCAAATATTGTTTGCTATCAATGTATCAATCTTTAGTTGTTTAAAGTTGATTGACAAACAATGGTTCAAAAATTCCTTCATTTTTCCGACAGAATATTATGAATGTTTGTAGACAAATATTTAATGAGAGCGTCTATTTTTGCTTCATGTTATTTGAAAGCCTTTTGCTGATAAAGTTATTACATGTAATATATTTTGTAACTTGTGAATGCAGATAAATGTTGACTTCAACAATGACATTTCTTTATTTTTCGTAATTATGTTTATACTCAAATATTTAGTGCGAACGTGTATATTTTTAGTTCTTTTTATTTGAGTCTTTTGCTGGTTTTCTTTTTTTACAATCGGAAAGATTTAATTGGTTAAGCAATAAATACAGATTTTTTGTTTGAAGTTGTGTCAAATTGATATTTCATTTGATTTAGTGATGATAAAATTCTACATGCACTGCCTGTTGTAGGTGTTTCTACTAATTTAGCATTACATTCTTATGTGTCACTTATCAAAGCATTGGAAATTCTTTCAGGTTGTTGTGCTAGTATAAATAGAAGTTTCTTGTTTAGGTTTTGGGTTCCCTTGTTTCTACAGATGTTGTTGTACTATTACAAGCAGAACACATAAAATGTGTACCATGTCAAGCTATGAGCATGAACGCTCTCCCGTTATCTTTTATATTTTCTAAACAAATAATAATTTAATAACCGTAAGGAATATGTTGGGCTCATCAAGTTTGCGACTGCAACCATTCAATTTGAAATTCATTCATGTTCCAAGCTTGATTACCTGAGCATGTTATGTGTAGATTTACTATATTGCATTACTACGTGCTTTACACAGTCATCATTACATTAGCACATTACTATTTTACCTGTACATGTACTATGCGTGATGTTTTCATATTTATAAACCTATTAACTTACGTCATTACTCCTTACGTAGTAAATCCATTTGCTTTGCTTAAGATTAAGTCCTGTGTGCGATTTACTTTGAAAAAATCACTTCACATGCGTGCAGTATACAACATATTTTATGAATCATGAATTACAACTTACTACACCATTACTAATTCAGCCATGGTACTAGTAGTATGTAAGTAAAGTATATAACTCGGTCGGATTAAATTTTTCTACTATTTACGTTTGTGTGTCTAAGTTCATTTGTGTTTACATTAGAAAAGAGGACAGTACGGTGAACAGAGCCATTATGTAAGTACAAGATCTAGTACCTGCGTTCATTTTCTGCGACATTGACTTCAGATTAGTTCAGTAGGTTACAATTTACAGTACAAAACATAATTATGTATGAAAACTCAATTTTAATACAGGTACATAATGCAAAAAATTATTTCTATAAGTATATGTATTAGAAGAAAGAAGATTGATCGAAATCTGTGTCGTATTGTGTGGTTAGAAATATGTAACGATGGCAGTAGCGTGCGTAGCGGTAGTTTCTTACGAATCAAAGCCTAATGATCATCATGTGCTGTTGAGGCTTCCACTCGTGTTGAAATTAACGTTACAAGAAATTTAGTCTGTACAGATAGGTACATTGAATAATATTAATACACATACCTACACGATATGTACAGATTGAAGTTGGTACAGTTAATACTAGTGCATCCTCAATCAGAATGGTGATTTAATGTGTATAGGCATTTGTGTATGTAAGTAAGGCAAGTTGTGAATCACATTACATCGATTTGATTGCACTTGATTAGAATGGATAGGTGATTGATTGCTCGAGGACAAAGAAAAGGCATTATGAATTGATTTCTTTGTACATGAACTTAATAGGTAGTCACTAATAATAAATGTATTTATGTGTAAGCCAAAAGATTTGAAAGGCATTCCTTGTGCAAAGTCGTTGATTCACACTGTTGATAAATGTGTAGCCGATTCCTTTCTCTGTCAATGATTTAAGTTTTTGGATTTATACGCTTCAAGCTTCTTCAACATAGATTTGAGATCTGACGAGAGTTAGTAGCATCGTAGAGTTTGTAAGTAATAGGAAATGAGTTGGCGGAATTGTTACACTAGAGATCATGTTCTCGTGTCATCGTGGATGTTGTATGTAATAATATGAGAAAGAGTATCAGTAAATTCCTACATTTTCTCAAAGTGCATTCTTTTTTTCCGACCCGGCCTTCTTCATTACTTACGACAGTATACAACTCCTCATGAATCAACAAAAAATGATGAAAATCCTTAGTGTTTTTGTAATGAGTGGATATTTTGTACAAAGACATAAAGGTAAAGGGTTTGTAGTAAGAATAGAACAGCCATAGAGTTTATTGAATACTTAAACACGAGAATACTACGTGTCTTTTAGTAAGGGTAGAACATGAGAGCAAGGTTTAACTAAACTTTAACTTTTGTATTGTATAGCTATAAGCATTGCTGTGCGAATCTGTGTAAAATCATCAGTAATTCTTTAAAGGAGGAAATGTTGCAAATCTAGAGCAAAAAATTGGTTTTGTTGCTTCTTAAGTAGTTTTTTGGTTGATGAAAATCTCCCATAAATCAATTCCTCGATAGTCATTTGGATTGTTGAGTTATTTGCGGAGAGTCATGTCAGTCAGGGCAAAACCCAATTTAATTTTAGCATCTCGCAAATTGACTTGAGGTTTTTTCTAGTGTAATTTGTCTCTTCTTGATGAATACGGAACATTTGCTACTCCAAAAAAGAAGAGCTAAAAATAAGGATTGTAATCTCGGGAGTTTAAACTCTTAGTTGTAATTTACAACTCTTTTGTTACAAACTGAAAATATTTTAGTGTGTTTCTAATTTTCGTGAGCAACTTATGCATATAATCATATACCTACTACTTAAGTTTTTAGTGATTTAGGGTAAAAATATTGATAAAATCTGTCAGTTTGGTTCAATTTTAACTCAATGCTCCTTTGTATTCCTGTAAAGAATAATCAAAAGGCACAATCTCTTGGTTTCTTTGCAATGACCTTCCTCATAAATATATTTTGTGGATAAGGATCCATTTCTGTTTAGTAAAATCCTTCAAATGTCTACAAAACGAAGTTGGGCATGCAGCAGACTGTCTTACACTTATCAAGTTGATCTGTGTTTCTAGTAATATGGTTACCACAACTAACACAGGAATGTAGAGCAGGCTGAAGAATGAATAATGCTGTAGTAATTACCCGCAGCGTAAAATGGAATGTGTCTATTATGTGTGTGAAACCGTGTTAACTAACAATAAAGGTTTTGGTTTGGCGAAAAGCCTACTATCACGAGAAATTCCGTTTCGCATCGAAATTTGCACAGCTTTTCCAGAAAACACACACAGTCTATTTTGGCAGATGTTTTCAAGATGCCATTTAGATTACAGTGTGATGGTGCCACACAGAAACACAAAGATTCTTCGATAATACACTAAGTATACTATACACATTAGACAATAAAGAGTAAAACTCAAAAAGTGTGTTTACAGAAAATATTACATTTCTAGAATAATCTTAATAATAATCTCCCCAAGAAATTGATGCACACGTTGTGTGATACAGCGTTTGAGTACAGCATTAAATGCCAAGCTAAACACAAGTAATATTTCGTGCTACAATGTAAGTATCACGTATCACACTATCACCACAAACAGCCATAGACAGACTGTTAAATAATGAAAAAGCATAAAAATACCTAACTACTTTACTTTACTTATTCAATAGCAACTCCATTCTACCTATGTGTCTAGGACATCATACTCTACTCACTAATAAATATGCTACTTACTTAAATGTCGCAGTTAACCGCGAGAACTTTTGATCCACATTTCCTCACCCTTTTTTCGAGGCATTAACAATAATGCACTAATATAATACTGCTAAAAGTGTAACAGATGGTTGGTATGAGCAAGAAAAGCTGAAAGCAACCCAGTTGAATTTAATAGGATATTGTTGGTGAATGACGACTTGTCAAATGTGGAGTGTTGCTTATTGGCGCTGCTTCTTCATCAGTGTCTTCTTCATCTTCGTCTTCTTGGTCTGCTGATGTGAATGTAGTAATTGTGATTTTTCCAAAGGCAATTTAAAATACAGCAGTGTCTAGTAGTATGGCTCTAAAGAACATTACAAGTTTTACAAGTAGCACCGCGAAAGAAAACACAACCAACTGTTACGCTCATCCCGTCTCAGTCTCATGTATGTATGTATGAACAGTATAATAAAATGTTCATCGTGATCTGCCCATTTATTTGCGGGTGACTTCTTATGTGTGTATTTCCATATAGCATGTCTCTCTATCACATGTCTCTGTGTTCTACGAGAATCCATCTGTGTACCTACACTATATGCACTTTCATAATAAAGCCTTTCCTTATTCCTCGGCAATGACTGACACGAAAAGTGCATTGTCACCTTTGTCTCGGCTCCTCATCTGCTAACTTGCCATGCCATGCCGTTTGTTGGGCATAGCTTTTCAGAAAAAAGATAACCAAATATAAAGTGATCTTCTTCCATTAGGAAATACCTGCATTCTATAAACCTTTGCGCATCTCCATTTTCAATTCTCTACTTTCAAGATGTGCGTTTACATCACACAGTCTGTCGTTACAACAATAAACTGTAATGCATCTTCATTTAATATACGTAGCTTTATGTACGAGCCTTTTACATAGGTAGGTGTATGTGTTAGGTATGTATAAAGCGAATTATTTTACTAGTTACTTTTATAGTATGCATTGAATTGAATATATGTATTGTGTGATTCTGTAGTATACTAAAAGACTCACGCACTGTGAAATTTGAGTATTCTTGTATGCAAAGCTTATTTAGACAGAGACAGAGCTAATAGTCTACGGAGCAATAGTGCTAGATAATAAATTTAGAGTTTGGTTAAGTAAATACTGTGAGTGAGTATTGCCTTTTTCCTAAACATCTTCAGTGTGCATCGCATTGTTGTTCAATGTACTTGTACATATAATGTCATGATGAGCTACTTAATACTAAATCATTCCTGAATGAGTACACTAGCACATTCAGCTGAATTCACCAGCATTCATTGCTAATATCCCAATCCAAGTCCAGGTATATCACGAACTAACCAAATGCTGATACTTCTATTACAAAGAAAATTTTAGCACTTAACCAAACGAACATTAAAGAGACTGTGTGCATGCTGCTCGTCGTGGTTGGTTCAATAATCTTTCCTAGGCACTTTTCTGCAGGTTTTAACCTTCTTATTTATTTATTTACCTAGATATACCTTTACAACTACTACTATACTACAAGAATATTACAAAAACTCATTCAAAGTAGAATAATCATTTAGTAATTTTAATTTCCCATGTACCTAGTACCTAAGTAGGAAAAGTACTTTTAGCCAGGCATTATAGTTCATTATACGATCTCTGAATAATTTTCCCATGGAAAATACATGCGATTTTATTTACATAATAATTTTATAAGAGAATCTCTTAACAATGTCGTGTTACATTATTTTTAAATCACATTAGCATAATATTGCCATGATATCCCATAAGGTACTTATTGGTAAAAAGATGTTAATAATAAGGACATGAAAATGTTACAGAGTTATTGGTGATGATCCATGTTGTAGTAGATATGCGTGCCAAGTAAGAATACGTGTGTATACCTATGCACACCATGGTGTGTGTATTAAATGAGTGTAAAGATTCATCTAAGTTTATTTAAGTAACTCATGATATGTATGTATGAAAGCTTGAGTCAGGTCGTAAAACCTTTTTATTATTATTTTCTTGCAGATGAGTCTAAGCAGGGGATTGTTGAACTTGGCCCTATTGTCGTGTGCATTAGCATTCGCTTCAGTTTATGGTAAGTTCCTTGGTTTTCAACTCATACACTCCCTTTCTGTTCTATATATGCAAAAATTACACTTTTTTCTACGAGATATACTTACAGTACAATACAATTTACTGGACTACATACATACTACATACGTACAACCAACTATGCCTAAATGTACTATCTAACATTATAATTCTACTTCTTCTATGTACTACACGAGTACATTACATACAAAGAATAACTAGCATTCATGACTTTTTCAATTACAATTTAAATCAACTGACTATTATTATCGAAATCAACATAAAAGGATGAGTCCTTAAAAGGAAATCATTTCTCTACCGAGTAATACATAGTTCTTTTCTTATATTAGTCACATACTACAACTGTTCTCATACAACAGTCAACAACTCATTTTTTCTGCTACAAAAAGTTCATACTAACTAAAGCCACTTACTCGTGTATTATTATGTTGCTAACTAACTACCTAAACTATTGCTACTAAACCAAATCATATTATTAGAAGCTTTTTAATTGAATTGAACTAGTTTCTTATCTTTTTTGCTTTAAACTAATGTACCACTAATGTAAACTTAGCATTCATAAGTACAGTACATGCAGAATGCTCCAAATTACTAACCAAACTACTATGTATGTATTCGTAAATAGTTTGTGTAGATTTTTATAGCTTTTGCTATATAGACTGTTATATTGTGTAGAAATGTTGACATGAGACGTACAAATTTGGACTTTTGACATCTCTTTGAATCTCTAATGTAGCTTCTGCTTTGTCGTACATGTAATTTACACTTACACACATGAAACAAACAAAATGCATCAACTGCATTCATTCATAAACATTTTTGCTACAATTATTTACATTTATATAACAATACAACAAATAATTTATAAATTGTAAGTAATTTTGTATTTAAATTGCAAACATGCAAAGCAAAGGCTTCATTAAGCTCCAGATTTACACATAAGTAAATGTACATAAAAATATTATAGTAAAAAATTACAAAGTTGTTATCAATTATATATTCTAATACATTTTTTCATTTTTTGTTTTTTTCCTTCACCACACTGTTATATGTCATGTCATCCAATCCATTCCACACTACACAATCAAATACTCAAATTCAAAACCACTCTTGGACTTACAAACACACAAAACAAACAAACAAATAAACAAACCAATCTGTTTAACGCATCCTTGTCTTGTAACTCGCCAAAACTCCTCGTATGTACTACTAACACCATGGCGGAATTGTAACCCTCTCTTTGTGCTACTACCTACTAATAAAATAATTTGACTTGCCGTACAATTGAATTCCCGTATCCGTAACATTGACGTGTTGTGCTCTTTAACCCGTATACTGTGCCACTGTTGCCGTTGTTGACTTGTTATGTGATCTGATATCTGATTTGAAAATGATCTGTCGGATTGATTGATTCATTGCGCAGCATTAAATGTGCAAGCCAAAGGCAAAGCCTTTCCAATCAGAACAAGTAAATTTTTATTACTTTCATAATCTACGATATGTAGTGAGTAGACACACAATTCACACATAATTGTTGCTTTGTTTGCTTGCTTTGTTGTTGTTGTTGTCGGTGGGTTCCTCCCGGGTTATTGTTCCAATAGTTTTTGTGAGTGGGGGTATTCATTTGCTCGGAGAAAGTAAAGTAGCATCGTAGTTTTTGTACACTCTTTGTAGTTTGTTTGTAGTTATGATTTTACCGTTTTTGTGCTTAAACTTAATAAAACACACAAATTATAATTTTTAGCTTATTTTTAAGTATGCAATTATTCTGTAGCTATATACCTACATACTTTTTCGGTTTCAGTCACGTCACACTTAGGTCACAAACATTAAATGCCTCCAACACCTTTACCTGTCCTTCACTTTGTAATATTGTACTACACACACTCAAACACTGGAAAAGTATAAAATATGGATTCTGCGGATAACTTCTTGGCTGTTTGTGAATGAAGTAGTAAAAATAGACTTGACTCTGTTTTTTACCCTATTTTTAATTAATTAATTCGAAATACTTAAATTCACTGTGTGAGCTACATTTTTCAGTCACCCTGATATTCCTCTGCTACTACTATTTAAGATTTTTACACCGACGTGACCTGACCTTTGACTTTGACTATCTGATTGTCTAGTTACTTAAAACTGTATGACTGACTGATGGTATTTTTTACTTTCTACGTAGATCTGCGTAATTTTGCACGCGGGCCATTATTTTTCAATAATTTTTTCCATATTATTGAACTATAAGCTAGAAGTAGAGACTTTTATGTAAAAAATTTCATTATGAATCACAAGCTATACACTTGTACTAAGTAATACTACTATGAAAATAGTTTTTTATAAGAAACTGGATTTTTCTATGGAGAAATATGTAAGCATAGAGATTAATGTGGCATTTTTATTTCCATGAAATTCATAGGCCTTACAGGCTTTGAAAAACTAACGGATTTGGACTACAGAGGAAACACGTATTATTCTATACGAAATTTGTCCTTACATGAATGCCAAGGCTGGTGTCGACAAGAACCAGAATGTGCGGCAGCTGCTTTCAGGTGAGTTACCTTTTACTTTTACTTACTCAGTTTTCCGCGTAAGATAAAAAATCAAATTGCGAGACAAGCTGTCCAAATGTCAGAGCATAGAACTTGTGCACAGCCAAATAATTGTTTCCTTTGCTTAAGTAGCTGGAAACACAAGGAGGCGGCAAGACAAGAGACATAAAGTGAAAATGCTACGGTAAAAATAATAATAAAAATTACAAGCATGGAGTTTGAAACAAGTTCAGCAATTTAGTTTATCTTGATATCCTGCTAAGAAAATGTAGTTTACATTCTGAACGAAGTGACACATTCACATTGCTTACAATTCCCACTATCTGCTACGCCACAGCATATCGCAACAATTGATACCAATACTTACTCCCCATGTGTCTGTCTCCCGGAATTTTTTATTTGTCTGTCTATCTAGTGCAAAATTGATACTACATACAGAGCTCAGTATAAAATACGAGATACAGTAGCTGATTCGGTAGGAAAAATGAAACTTAACCTGTATCAATTTAAAAATCGTAGCTATCAAGAATAGGATACGTGGTATAAAGATATGTATATACAAATACTAAACACAAATAAATGCACTCACAATCCGTCAAGTGCGAAAAATAATATTACGAGCTTGTTTCTGCACATACAAGTGTGCAATTGTAAGTAAAGTATGTTGTAAGGAAAATATATCTGTATATTAGTATGCTACATGCAGTTCCAATACAAATATATAAATAAATACTAGCTTCATTTTAACCAGTACAATACAAAATTGATATATTTGTAAAGTACCTATTTGAAACTGTGTGAGATGATTTTTGTACCCACGACCCACGCTTGCTTTTCCATGTAACTTGAAAAAATACTAATAAAAATGGCTCAGTATTGATTAAAAGTTTGCTTATTAAATCTTTAGCGAATATTTAATTAGCTTACAGAACGATTATTTATATAGATTATTCTGTTTCAATTTTAATTCTATTTTTGAAGTTATTTTGTTTTGTAATAATTTGAAACATTCACTTACCTTGTAAAAATACGGTAACAACGAATACAACGCAAAACTGCGTTCACACATTAAACTTTCACACTGAGATAGGAAGTATGCAAATTTCAGTTAGTATGCCGGTTTAAGAAATGTTATCTGATTGTTTCCTAGAGAAGAATTAGAAGGTGAAATGTATAGATAGCCTAAACATGAAAAAAGTCATAAAACGGTTGTATCAATGGTAATTAATTGGTGTTTCTTTTCTGAATTAGCATTCACAAGTTAGCAGGATATTACTCTTAATCACTCTCTTCTTTACTTAGCGAAGATCCTGTCTCAGCCAGCCGACATAGAATTTTAGTGCTTCTGCCATCCACTCGCACTCTTAGTTAAGTGCATTTCCACATTTTCATGCAGAAGCACTTCTTACGTCATGTCTCACTCACCGCCTCGCTCAATAGTAGTTTTATTACTAAAATAGTCGTTCTAACTGACAATACTTGGCAAATCAACATGATTCAATAGTACAATAAAAATGAATCTTACACACAGCCACAGTAATAATTTATTCTTTTGAGTTTTAATTACTTACTGTGTAAATAAGAACGGTTATTACACTTTCAATCGCATTGATTCTAAATGTAGTAGGTAGGGTAATTTAGTTTTTTCACGTAGATACATGGTACTACTACTTTCAATTAAAATTCTTAGCACGAACGTAGGTATAATAACAACTTAACTTAGGTAGGTACTTTATAAGCTAGTGTTGTAGTTATACCCACACTAAATAGACAGACACGTATTATAATGTTCATTTATATTTTATTTACACAATTAGGAATGACCGCAACCCATTAGAGATTAAAGACAAGCTATTTCACGTACTTATGTATAGGAAACAAGGTAGACTTTAATTGTCCTTGTGTGTGTAAGTAAATACCGTAGTTTATGGCTAACGAGAAATGCCACACCACCTACGATAGGAAATAAATAATTCGTGAAAGAATATAGAAGGTGTATACGTGTATGTAATCTCATGGCATGCCAAGCTGTCTGTCTGTCACTCAGATCGCATCAGTCAATTACATAACACACGCATACTGCACATTATACCCAGAAACGTCTTATTACACACACCTCTATATTCTTTGTGCTATGTCGCCCGTACATATACAATAAGAAGTGTATCAGTTGATACCATGCAATTTTAATGGCTTATCATTAGATCCTCATAGCAAAGAAACAAGCCTTGGTCGTCTGCCTGTCTTAAATCTATACGGCAATCTCGTTGAATTCCCAATGAGAGTCTGGCTGGGCATTATGCATTTGGAAGAAATTATTACTTTTACACAGACCCGTTATGATAATAACAATAATAATGTAATGTGGTCGTTCCTTAATGTATACCTACACGTATTTATGCACTATATACACTTCCATGTAAATTACATACACTACACTTCTACTTGTAGAAAAGCAAACCCATTTCAAGTGCATACCCCCACCATAGCTGAAATATCACATTAAGATAGCGAACTTTTGTAAGTATACGTATTAATCGCATTAACAAAGTTATAATTTTATATATATTATGTTAATGTCTTGCATCCCAAGTAGATTGTAATCATTTTTAACATTCTTATACACATAGTGTAGTTAGTATACACAATCTTGTTGCAGGGTATACATACATTGACAGCAACAGAGTGTGTTATCTCTTGGTGAACTGAACTAGATTTTAATTTTAAATGCATCCGTCATCCGTGCTTGAAGGCAGAAAGAACATCATTCAGACTACCGCCTCCACCACCAGCAACACATTGCGCCATTTCATTACTTAACCAATGTGCTTAGTAATAATTTTTTAAGCTATGCGTATATAATACACACATCCTGTATTTTTGTGTAGATAAGTAGCCTAATAACTTGTCAAGCTGTGTATACAAACTTGTGAGTTATGCGCCATTATCATTACAACTGGATTAATGCATACTTCCTACTGTGTTTTACTTGTTTAGCCACAATTAACTTTAATAAGCTTCTTCAACAGTTAGGAAGTACATACACGAAAGAATGCTCTTCTTGAGATTCTTATTTACCAAATGCTAGCAAATAAAATATGTTATCCTAAGAATTTAATTAATATTACAGCCATACTCATACCGTTAGTTAGTTGTCTCCGATTAATTTGATGATATTTTACCCGAATTCTTAACTGTTAAATTGTAATTGTATTGTTGAATGCGCGGGTCAGATTTTGAGTATGCCATTTGAAATTGCATCTGTACCTACTGTACTACGAGTACAATTAATATGAAATTGTTGAGTCAAATGATGGAAAAAAATCTTATATTATAGTGTGTGATTTTTTTTAACATATTATACATTTATTACAGCCCGCTTTTAATTTTTTCGGGTCCAACATGAATTGTAATTGTTATAATTAGTAGATACGTAATTTTGTTTCGTTTTTTTAAACTTGGTTCTGAATCTAATAGACCGTTTAATGAATTACCTTGGTCTGATTGAACCTGTATACAAAAGGAAATAAAATGTTAGTTTGTCCTTACTGTAACTTCGAACCAATAACCAATTGATACAAATATGTTGGAATTGAACTCATAGCCGAGAAGACATGAAACGCCAACCTGTCTCCTAGAACGGCTGTTAATTGAAGTACCTATGAAATACGAGACATGTAGCCTTAAAGAAGATTTAAGACGGCTAGACCCGTTGCGTTACTTATGCAGGACAAGTTTGTTTGTGTGTCTGCTAACGAAATATGTGTGTATAATGTGTTTCGGTGTGTTGTGTGCTCCTTGCTCTGACATAATATAATGGGAAAGTCGTTGTGTAGTTGTTATTGTTACCCTTCTGTTGGTTGATGTAGTTGATGTTGTATAAAAGTAAATGAAGTGTCTAACTCGTTGTTGGTGTTGTTCTGTTGGTTTGGTTTAGCTTTGTGGTGAACCCGTTAGCTCCGGTGCAGGAAACGCTGTGTCTCTTACAAAATGACACCACGGCTCATAATCCAAGTGCCACACCACAAAAGGCTGCATCCATGTACTACATGGTGAAATTGCACATTCGATCGGGTAAGCAAATTCCTTATCATTCTCATTCTCATTCCTACTACTAACTTACTCTCTTGACTCTTGTTTTGTGTCTCAGAAAAACTTTGCACATCTCATCTTCATGTAATTCTCACATTTTTTAACATCACATTACGTTACATTACACCATACCACTACATAGCATTACATTTCCCTGTTGCTCCAAAGTCACCATCGTGTAATATCCAGTCAACTGGATTTCATTTACATGATGATGATGATGCGTTTGAATGCAATAATGAAACCATTCATTTGTCTTCACATATTATCTCTACTGTACCAACAACGGGTGTATTACTTATGTGAACATTTTTTATATAAGAATTCCTTGTTAGAATTCAAACTTATGCAATTGCAACCACCACCCTAGTATGCTATGTATGTATGTAATATTATGGCATAACATGACATACTACAGTGTACAAATGTTTAAACCTGTGTTTTTTCTCTGTGTTTGCATGCATACGCGTTTTTATGGATTTCATCTTGGGTGTAGGGTGTAGGTTAGGTGTTACACCAGGATGAAAAAGATGGGTATGTACGTACATACGTATCATATACATATGGCATTTGTTTTAAGCTCAAGTGGAGTAATTATACAATTAGGCGGACCCTAATACTGTACATTACAGTAAATGTGAATGATGCGAGGCAGGGAGAACGTTTAGTACAATGGCTTCATGCGTTTGTTTGTTTGGCTTGCGGGAATCATTATTATACAAACTCATTAGCTACCCTCATTTGTTCACTTTTAATTATTTAGGCCTAAAGTTCATAGTCACAATTAGCGTGATATTCTCTTTTGCGAGATTGCTTAACATACACACAATTACGCAACAACTCTTTTTACAACAATGCATTTACAATTAGTAAAACTACAAATAGACACATACACATGTTATATATTACATTAGTCGAATAAATCCCAGAAATAAATTAAAAATAAACCTTTGTATTGTTTTATTTGTTTTGATGTTACTGATTCATATTTTTATGCAAAAAGGATCTGTGTTTAGTATATTTAAAAATTTAAATCAAGTTAGTTTGTAAAAACAATCGGCTATTTATCACAATCATTCCCCTTTGTACTACATGGGTGCTTTTGAACAGTTGTTGAAATGTTTACTCACATACATAGCTTAACAAAGTAAAAAACTCCGTTTGTGACCGATTAGTATATGTAGCTATTGGAATGCACAGGAAAGTGTGCTGAAGCATAATTTGCAATAGTCTCAGTCATTGTTTAGTCTTAATAAGCGTAACGAACGAAAAGGCAGAAATTGTTGTTGCTGTTGTTGAAACAATTACTCTCCGTTAACTCACCATCGTCCGAGTCGAAAAGCTGGTGATGCACAACCCATATTATTATAGTTATTAGAGTTATACCTACTTGTATTTAGCTAGCATCTTTATAGTTGAAAGAATGCTACATACTTTTACCATATACAAAGTCAAGTGAAACATGAAAAAAGCACAAAAAGCGTAAATAGACTGGACAGCCGCGGTGGACATGGGAATCGTAATACATTACATAATACTCATTCAGTCAGTCAGTCAGTTTAACACTTGCACGTATTTCACAAGGAATTCCATCTGAATATGAAAAACAAAGTAGAATTGTACAAGCTAACAAATTACTTGTATTAAGTGTATAAAGCTACACATACATCATGTAAGTCTTACGTAGAATTCTACTGCTAGTATTTCTATACTCGTCAGTAGCCCATGCACGCGTATCGTTACATTGCACTGCATTTCACTGTACCGTTGATGTTCTACTAAATGCCATTAAAAGAATAAGGAAAAGAGCAGTAGCATTCTTGTAGGTATACATAGCATTCTTCGCAATAAAGAATGAAATAATGTGGGACCGGTTTGTTTCCGGTCTGGTGGATTTTTTGGACTTTGTTGAGCAATGTGCAAAACTCTTCTCGTGTATACATAGAGACAGACAGGTATATATACAGAGTTGGATTGTACAGTGACGAATAACAAAGACACTGTGTGTTGTTTTGGACTGCAGTATGTTTGTGTATAGATATTGCTCACGACAATCTAACAGGACTATTGCTTAGAATTAGGATATAAATACAGTGAGCAAAGCAAAACATGTTGAAAGAAATTCAATAGGGGATGGCCAATTGAATTTCATTTAATTGACGTGTGTGTAAAGTGCAAAGTCTATCTGTTTACACACAAAGTATTAGCAAGTTACAAGGAAAAAGGTGGAGAAACACAAATATCCACACATTATATGCAAGAAAATGCAATGTCTTTTTCTGTGCTGACATTCTGGTAGTGATATTATTTGCAAAATGCAATGTGGTCATTAAATTCCCATCAGAGCTACGCAATTCTCGTGTATAGTTAGTTAGGGTTGTGTAATAAATACTGTATATTGTACTATGGTCGAGCTAGTACAAGTACAACAAGCCTTTCTCACCTTTCCCATTTTCAGCCACACCATTCTTTTTGTGTTTAGTGTGTATCTGCAAAGAACAATAAAGTACGTGATATCAACAACTATGTATTTAGTTACAGGAGAGACGTACGTACAGTTTTTCAATTGAACTTGGTCTTGGTCAGTAGGATTTCTGTGTCGTCTATGTGTGTAGTTCTTTAAGCTATGGACTATGAGAGTGCAGTTTAAAGAAACATCGACCGGAAATCGTACGTTGCCCTTTGAGTTAGTTACAAATCCCCGTTCAAAAATATTTATTGCTCTTCTGACCTTCAACTTAAATTCGACATTCATTTTTTTCAAATGTTTCTGGGAACATAAGTATATAGCAATAAATGAATGGGGAAGTATTGTCAATGCATTGTAGTAAATACCAAGTAGAAAGTACCGCATTCTTTACAAATTCTGTTTATGCAATGGGGTTTATTATTATGTCATAAAACTATGCATTGTGCAACAAATCTTACTTAGATTTTACTCCAAATAGACATCATACCTATTCTTTAAGCTTTATATAAAACTTTTGCCTTTTTATTTATTTGGTTGCTACTAAAAATGCAGAGTATGTTATTGTATTAGTAATGGTGTGCCGATAATTAATCTTGTAGTTCGAAATTATATTATTAAGATTTACTTTACAGATGCAAAACAAACGCCTACATTGAATCAGACAATTAAATATTTCATAACATTGAGTGCACTGAACATGCAAGATCATTATTTTTTATCTGAAATCTTTGTATCTAAATGTTTGTGCTTTTCTTCTTTTTTCCTTGATTCTGATCTGATTTTTTGGGTTGGTACAACTGAACTGCCCTTTTGTAACAGAATTTAACGCACTAAATTAAACGTCATTTTTGTGTACCAATTCGATTTCCAATGCTTTGTACAATTTATATCAAATATGGGTCCGTGGTTTTATTGAATTAGAATTTCCAACACTTATGCTTATTTATAAATACATGGTACCGTATTTATACTTATTAACATGCAAAGGCATATTATATTGGATGATGGATTGTAATTGTCTCAAGGAAACATTAGGTAGATACTGTTAGATTTAGAATGATAATGGATTTCCTAAAGCATTAAAATTATTCGCACAATATTACGTACAAGCTGCATAATCTGTTGATCGCAATGTGTAGCAAATATATTTTGTTGTCAGAATGGAAATTTGGTGCTACTGAAAACGTCACTATCTAACCGATACGTTATGCAATGGAACAAGTAGGATATTATAGGAAAACTGCATCAGTCATACAGATCATGTTACATTACGTTACATTGCGCTCTTTGTCGCTTCACTGAGCTGCCTGGGAAGAAAACAAACTGTGTAAGATTTTGGAAAAAATTTCATGTGAGCCATGCCATGCCCATCTGTCAAGGTAAAAGCCACAGCCTTAAATTGTGCATGGGAAGAATCTCCGAATATATTCACATATTATTATGATTCATTACATGCCAAGACAATTCTAAAGGTTTAAATTACTCTAAGGATATTAAGGTGCATTACATCTGCTATTATATACAGAGACCATACGGAATGACGAAAAAGCTCTCATTGAGTCATTACCTACTTGCAAACACATAACACAATTTAGCTTGGTTAAAAATTGCATTGCATTTAAAGCACATCCCTCCTTGTGCATTTACAAATAAACAAAACTTTCTGGGTGCACTGCAACTACACTGCATTTTTACACAGGTGAAATATTTTTGATTTTAAACCAGACAAGACTCTTTTATTCATGGACTTTTTCCTGTGTTTCTCTCATACTCGTGTATGGTCTATGAATTAATGCATGTATAATTATATCCGTGGAGAGTAATTGTGCAACAATAGCACAGGGAAGCAATCCTGTTATCTGAATAATTCTATTAGTGACGAGATGCCTGTTTAGTATTGCTATTAAACACAAGTAATTTCATACTCCTACTATGTTGTATGTGCTCTGACACAGTGTATTATAAATAAACGACAGATTGAGCCGACACAGAGTTTTTGCAATTACTGTACTTCGTTGTTAGTTGTTACACTTGTGGAAACTTGTGCTCCACGGCAGCTGTGTGTCTAAGAAAGCTCTGTGTTCTTGTTTATAGAATAAAACAGAGAAACATGAATAATTCCATTCTTCTAAATCTAGTGGAGTAGTTCATTCGTTAGACATGGTTTACCTACAGAGCTTTAATATTACAGTAAATTTATTCTCGTCTCATCATCATTCACACTCTTTATTGGCTTTGCATTGAGAACCGAGATTTTTATCACACAGTTAGCTCACACATAAAATTCCTACATACTAACTAATACTCTCCTACATTATACACACAGTACTACTTACATAAAAAGGAATCTCTGTCTATGCATAGGTATGTATCGCTGTGTACTAAAATTTTTCATTTATATAGGCTATACATAGGTATTAGTAGGTAATGGTTACTTTATTCTATTAAAGGAATTTTACACACAGAGACACACACACAGAGAAGCAGGTTACTGTACCGCATTTCCATTTGTCACTAAAGAACAATACGGGTAGCATTTGTAGCTAAACCTACATAGTAAAATATAATGGTTGTGCTGTATAGTATGCAAATGAAGGTGTTGATTCATTATGTGTGTATTCTTCTATTCTATATCATTATGTGTGTGTGTTTGATTCTTCCGTGATTTTTATTCTGGTATAATACAGTATGACACCGTCACCCAGTCTCAAACGCAAAAACAACGCACAAACAACAACATAAAACACACAATAATGTTTTCATCGCAAGGTTTTTGTTGCTTCTTCAGAAAAGAAAGAATGTTCAGTTAATGATCTAGAATCTAGCAGAATCTACATATTATATTGCGGTTCTACTTTTTGCATTTTGCCATAAAATATTACGTGTTGATTATTCATATGTATCCTTCATTAGTGCCCGTTGGTTTTTGTTTGTGTTTGTGCATGTTCATGTATGTACATGCTGAGAAATGTATTAATCTGTACATCCCATCTGACTGACACTTCATTTAAATTTGCATAATTTGTTTTGATCAATCTCTCAACAGGCAGCTATACATTGTTGTAGACAGTAATCGCACAGTTACGGGAAAGGAGATGTATAAAGTAATATAGAAAATGTGAAAATGATTCACAGAGGCAGCTAATATTGTTAACAAGGTGAATGAGAAGCTTATAGGTCAACTAAGGTTATGTTGGGTGAGGCTAAACAAGATTTACACACGAGAGAGCCTCATAAATAAAATCTTGTGTGATAAAATCTCAACTCGACTACAGTAACCATTTAACAGGTGCAATTCATCTGTCAAAAATATGTACATAGACATGATGATACATACACAATGTGTACACACTAAACATTACACAGTGTAAAAACTAATTGCGAGTTAAAAGTACGATGTGTGTGTGTGATGGGTGCATTGTAAATAAATAAATGATGATGGGGTGATGGAAATGGCTCAAGTGCTTATAAGGCTTGGATTATTAGACATGATATTTTATGGTAACACTGTAAGCAAGGAAAATGCAACGGAATATTGCAGTCTGACATGACAGATCTGACGTTAAATACTTTTTAAAGCTATTAAACGATCAATTGCTCTGTTTAAGTGGTTCATTGTTGTTCTACAAGAATGTACATAATATTAAGGGGAAAATGTGTTTAAGAGATGGACCACGGAGTAATCTGTGTGTATAAAAGAAAGACGTATGTACAGGACGAATGTTCTAATATTTATAAACCGCAAGTACAAGAAAAATGCGGAAATTCGTATGCTCTAGTATTCATGCACTAGTAGTAAAGATACTATGCAATGTATTACATATGCCTTTTATGCATACTAACATGATTACTATGTAATATTTAAGTCGCTTCACGATTTGCATAATAAACTGCCATCTAAAGTACAAAATGCATGGGTTGATCTTTTATTGGTACACACACAAGAAAATTGCTGGCCACATGAACAGTGTTTGTACTTGTAAGTAGTATAAACTATATTATCTTGCGCTTGCATAGCTTAGAGCGATAACGAAAAGATGTCTTCAGTACACGTACACCTGTATTAACACTATGTGAAAAAGATTTTAGCCAAAAAAGTATGTTTGTATGGAGTGTAGGTTAGGATTTGGTGAAATGAAGAGAGGAATAATAATATCTTGCTAAATGAATTTTTTTCTCCATTCGTTTTGATGTTTGAGGAATTAGGGATATTAGTTTACTTGTATTGTAGAACAACGGAAAGATTTAATTTGAAGCACGACATGAGATGCATTTGCTTGGTTGTTGCTCTATTTTCATTTATTTGGCACATCTCGTCTCGAGTCTTCTTACATTGGTGGTGCATTCACATTGACTTTTATTGTCTTTGTCCTCGGCCCACAAAAGAATAAACTTCAGTGCAATTTTCGTCGTTTCGCTTTAACTATTAAAGAATTTGTGTGTTCCTCTGTCAATCCTGTGTTTGCCTGTGGCTTTTTCAAGTTCTCGTTTCAATTTTACGATCATTTAATGCTGAGACACGTTGTTCAGCCCTGAAATAAATCTTTCATCCTCATTCGCTCGACCCATAAAACGAAAACTCAATTATGTAATGAATGCATCTGGGAATGAATGAATAAATAAAACAAAGCTGTGGTGAGTATAATACTTGGCTTTTGTGTACAAGAAACACCAACGCCAATGCTTCTGGCAAGTTCTGCATTGCTATCTCATTCGCCCATTGTGCGGGCAAACAACGGACACTGTCACTTCACAAAGTAAAGGCGAATAGCCAAAAGAAAAGATGAATTATTTATTTCACTATTTCATCTTTAACGTTTCCATTCGAACAACCTGTCTTTGTTCTTATTTCAATGACAATAATGATGTTCTACCAAGAATTCACTAAACGCTCTATGGTTTTCACTCTAAATCTATTAAGCCAATCCATACATCAATTAATTTACTTTACATACATACATCGGCTCATCAACAATCTCATATTATGCACAGAACTACAAGAAATCTAGGAACAATACTTTGAACTAGTTCTTATAACCCAATATTGCAAACCAGCAACAATTTACGAGTTCCATTACTTCCTTCATTTCCCAAATACAAAATGCTGTATAATATGTATATACAAGAATTACCCGTTAGTCTTTAACTTACAATTTTTAATCTTTATACGCATTTTCTTGCCATTAAAATTCGGATTTTAGAAAAACAAAATATTACATTAGATACATACACAACACACATCTCATTGTGTAAGGTGTTTCGACAAAAGTGTATTCAACAACAATATAATTTAAACTTTGTAGCTTAAAAATGTTATAGATTGATTCAGTAATTTTACTTATAGTCTGAAAACTCTAACACGCCTTAGGATGTAATTGGAATTCAGAAATATGTATTTAACACTGATTATTCAGATTCTTCCGTTGCCGGCATCGACCAATAATACATGAGAGTTGAATAAATGTTATTACTAATTATCAAAAAAAGTAAAGCAAAAGTCTCCCTGGATATATGTATCACCAAATTACATTATTGTAGGCATGAGCGTGTAGTAGCATTGTAAAAGACTGACTCACCCTATAGCAAACGAGAAAAGGAAGAATAAAAGTGATAGGAATTGTTGGTTTGTGTATTGGTCGGCTTTGTAGAACTGGATGCAATTAAGATGGTAGTTATTGATATGACATCATAAAGTTCATAGACAAGTGCATGCACTGTCTGTCTTTATCGCTCCATTATTCTTCGCATAAATATGCAGTGTACAGTTACAAATGATTCTTAACTACTACTCCTGTGCTGGCTAAAGCTAACAATGATGTGAGAATGAAAAGAAAAAGCAGCACCACACTCACTTACCATTAGATTTTACGGTGTATATTATTCTGTGGTACTAATAGCACATGGCATTGTGTACCTTATCATTATTTCTCCATTAGACACAAATATAACCTAACCATATTATTATTGTCATCACTTTTTTCAAATCTATAACTTCAACAGCTCAACAGCCCTATAGGTACGTGTAGCATGTACCATATTGTATCAAACAGTAAAATACATGGTATTAGTGAATTATATGTTGAATTATGTTATTGGTGAGTGAAAAGAAAAATAATGTACTTCGAAAACAGCAGGATAGATAGAATTACACCTAGCTGTACACAATTTGCACAAAGGAAATGAGACCACACTACATAATGTTGTGTTTAGTTCACTCCCTTACATCCAAATGCCTTGTATCATAAACTCGATGACTTTTGATCTCATCCTTTATGATTTACCTCCACGTGCAAAATGACAAACTTGTTGCTCCATGTGCATTTTTATTACCACATGTATATGTGCCTTATTAAATAATACCAGAACTTATACACACGTACGCAAAACTGCAACTGTAATTTTCCTGATCGTACAGAATCGCAAATTGCAACTCTCATGACATATTATCTGATATCTGTTTAAAGCATAAACTGTGATACAGTTTCATTTTAAATGTTGTACATATACCCAGTGATACGTATTTCTTACTAATACACATGCTGCACCTGTATTACATTAGTGTAGTATGTAGCAGACGAATGTGAACTGGAGGATGAGGAATTAAATTTTAAATCCAACTTAAGGCCAAAGGTAAGCCAAAGGTTGTGTGAGAGATAAGACTCTAAGTCTCATATTAATCCAAATGCAAGTTGGCCAATGCGTAATGGTAGGAGTTTTATAGTGTGCTGGTTGTAAATGTTGCTCGATTGCATAACAACTTGATTTTAAACAAACAGGTTTAAATTGCTTTAGTTTAGTTGTAGATGGATGATATGATGGATAGTGTGGTACTAAAGTAAAGTGTTGTTTATATTATGTGCGTATCTCTTTCTTTCCCTTCCCATGTGATTTGATATCTGCAGTATACGTGTGCATGGAGAGTTAGTTATTTGTCTGTCTTTCAGACCTTATCACACACAATGGCCAGCTTATAATCTTTCTCACTCGATTAGAGAATAAATTGGATGGTTAGATTAACTTTGTTGTGTGTAGAGTGGTAGTTTTATGAAGTAGAAGTGAAAAAGATACTCAGAATTAAATACAAATACAGACAGGGAGGACTAGAATGACGACTTGTGTGTGTGAGTGAGTCCCGCTTCCTTTCTATAATGCTATGTAGTAGTATGTGGTTGAGTTACAGCTTTGAAACTTGCTACAGATCTAAACGGTACATCTCATTGTGCATTCTCGTAATTGAATGTAAGAAGGGGTTGAGAAACACTTTAATTTGATATGATAATTATTGGGCAACTGTATACTTTACATGTGTAATGGGTTTATGAGCAAATATTAAATTTCAATTAATGCTAATTGACCAAAAAGCTTATCTCTCGTAGTTTTATTACACGAGTCTCCTTATTATACACGTGGTGGACTCTGACTGATAGTTCTTTAATTCTCTTTACCGTAAACAAGTTTATAGAATAGGATATTGTACAGATAATACAAATACAATGAAAACCAAGCTTTGCAATGCAATTTATGATTTTGTTATGATTTACTAGAGGTATATTATTTTTACACATTATAAATCCATTTACTACTAGTGTTGTGTTGTATTGTTGCAATTGTAATTATGTGCAAAAAATGTTTTGCAAGTTATTCTGTCATCTGCCATATACATACAAACATTTTATTGTTGTATCTGTGTCTGTGTGGTATTTGTTATGCGAAGTTGAGCCTTACTTCCTTTGCATGGTAATTATGGGACGTTTGTGGCTTGTAATGAAGGTATTGTTAAATTAATTTTTCCTTCCCGGATCGGAAATGACAAAAAATCAAAGACATGACATTTCTCATGAGATATAATACACACACACATAGAGAGAGACGAATAGCCTTGCTGTGTCATGAAATGCTCGTGTGTGGCATCCTATAACTGACAAGACATGCAATCGTGTCAATGTATAGTGTAATCCTAGACTGTAATGGAAATGTAATGTCTTGGTGTAATGAGAAAGCGATGAGATACCCAATGATTTATAGTTAGTGAGAATTCACATGAGTGTACCTATTTTACAAAATACATGCTGCTAAATACTTGGACAAATACCTAATCCTACAT
This sequence comes from Pogonognathellus longicornis, assembly GCA_034694085.1. NCBI lineage: Eukaryota > Metazoa > Arthropoda > Collembola > Entomobryomorpha > Tomoceridae > Pogonognathellus > Pogonognathellus longicornis. The sequence goes on from JAQFYB010000466.1 coordinate 29,712, forward strand.
TACCAGTAATAAAAAACTAACAATATGATCCCTACATACCTTGAACATTTCTGTACTACACAAAGATTAAAATACAATTTATGAATTGTACAAAAGTAATTGAATATAATGTTTCTTTGATTTACAGAAAAAGTTTGCTCCAGACCCTGGACATTTGAACGAGTGCCTAATAAAATGCTTCGTGGACTGGACAATACTCTCATCTTTACTTCAACCAAAGAAGCCTGTCTTGCTGCTTGCTTAAACGAGGTATTTATATTTCTACTACATTCATTGCATCCTTTTTCATTTTTTATGCACTCACCGAGAGTTTATACACTGAAGGTTGAACCATTCTCAGAATATTAAGTAGAAGATTGCCAAAAATGCATTTACTGTTCATTTCACTATGTAGATTAAGTTTTCACACACGATATTGCATTGCATCATAGTATTTATCTAATTTACATTGAAGGTGCAACCCAGAACAATTACCATGCTCTAGCTAAATCTGTTTCGACGAAAGCTCGTAAATTCCAAAGTAACTTTTCAAGTCTGTGTGGTTTCACTTGAAGCTCGTCTCGCCAGGATATACGATATTGCATACAGAGTTTAAAATTTCAAGTTTTAATGGTTACTCTCCATTGTGCCTACTTAGATTATACATATATCTACAAGTATCTGTTACAGTTTCAGCAACCAAACAAAGTGAGTTTTGAAGACTCCTCTTATTGTTAGTAATCTACCACCTAGAGTCCTTAGCAGCATGTACACAATATCAACTTCATCATAATCTGTACCTATATCTCAACTCCAATTCAATTCACAAACTTACAGGGCATAAAACATTTGATTTATATGTACACTACACATTATTAACTCAACTCTATCTGCTCAACCCTTGTATTGCTTGTACTATATACTCTAAAATGAAAACAACCACGAAAAACAAGAAACTCAAGGCAAGTTTTATTGAGATCCGACTAGACACACACACAAGGTTGTAAATGTTTCAAACTAAACTAACCGTACATGAAGCTTATCTCATACTCAAAAATGAAGATGTAATATTATTACCCATCAGATAGGTATACATAATACAATATGCTTTTGTAAATGAGTATTTGCATAAGCTGAACTATATGTAAGTATATACTGTATGTACATGTGGTATACAATAAACAGAGCACTGTATTATTGCAGAATACAGTTAGATCCAGAGAAGGGGAAGGTAGCTAATAATTTAGACACTTTAATAGCAATAATATACGCATAGCAGTATAGAGCAGGGTCTTTAGCAACTCTTTTTTGCGTCTTTTAAAGGCAGGGAAACGAAAAGAGGCAAGACAGAATTCACGTGCGTGTGTGTATCAACCAGAGCATCACAAAATAAAAACTACCTTGCACACTTGAAGCAATAAAACAGTTTATTCTCTTCGCTTTTGATTTTCTTCCGACTCTCCACTGTGGTTTAGAAGCTACACTAAACAACAGAGACAAAACCATCTTTCTCATTGTACACAAGAATGTGACAAGGAGACTAAAGTGCATACAACAGTACACTTCTTTTGTATTTCTCAGATGAACGTACGCAATATTCTGAAGATTCGACCCTCTCCTTACTCACACACACTACTCAACAAGAGTCATCAACATTTCTTTCTCTTGTATTTGTATCCCTATACAAGTTATTGTAACTAATACATGTATACATACAAAATATACATAGCTAGTAGTACATACTTACATACTGCTACTATTTATTACATCACACATAGTACATTGCATTAAATCGTACAAACTTCACTCTCTCATGTATGCAACTTGCTCTCGTAAATGATAGACTTGACTCTTGCTTGACAGCGCTGCTGACTTTGATTAGAGTCTTCTTGAGAGATCTGTAAAAAGATGAGATTCAACTATGCTTTGCTATTTAAACGAGTGCAGTAGGGGTATGAGTATACAATAGTTGTATACTGTACTAAATAATAGAGTTGAATTGAATGAGTTCATGCAAAAATGAGTCTATGTAATTTTTAAAGTCCAAAAGACTGCTCCTGCTAGTAGAGATGTATAAGTATACACATTATGCTGGTATTTAGTTATGAGAGAGTGTATTACTTAATACTACTCCGAGTATATACAAGGGAATGTTTTGCTGAGATTTTTTCCGGAACATTTTTATAATTACCCTTGCTTTGCTTACCTCGACTTGGTTTCAGTTACTGTTGTTTTATTTTGTTTTGATTGGTCAAGCTCATCAAAGGCCAACTAGAGTTCAGCTCAGCTCATTCACAACAACAATAGAACTCTATACTAAAATAAAATAAACGAAAAACACATCCAATCCCATCCTACATCATACTTCTTCCCTGGTGTATATGTGTACTTATACTCTACACATAGCTACCTACATTCAACTTATACTCACATAAAAAATTAAACGCATTTATTACATATCGTTGCACAAAGCGTAGCACCATCATCATCATCTTCTTCGTATGCTTGCTCTTTAATAAACACTAGGTATACAGTATACATTGCAAGCTATATTTACACACACGATGTACTTGCAATTACACACTTAATGTACATATTACATACCTACACTCACTAATTTACCGTTGATCCCGTTTGTTCCTTGCTGAAAATAAAAAACTAGACTCTTTTCATTAGCTAAGTAGTCGTAGTTGTGCTAGTACGTTAGTTAACTGCTTTTGGTAGTAAAGAAAGAGAGAAAGAGCCTTGCCCAACTCAAGGAAGCTTACACTTTACACAGAATCACAACACACACTTAATTTTATTTTAGTTGGAAGCATTACATATAACTTCCATTCCCTCATACACATGTTTGCACTAATGAGTAAATTTTAAACCCGCAAAAGCGTTGAGACTTTTAGTAGTTGTTACATAATTCAGAGTTGAGAAGAGGAAGTTCATCGTTAATTTTTCGTTGTGTGTTAATTCGTGTATTTAGCTTGTGCGTAGGTTTTCAAACTGCACAATGTATAGAATGGTTTGTAGTTGTACTATGGATGCATGTAGGTAATAATAAATGCTTTGGTGGAAGTAAGTAAAGACACTGTTTGTTGTATCATGAAATAAAGAGGAAGAGAGTCTCGTAGGAAAGAAGTTAACACAGAGAAATGGATTTAATGAAGCTAGGATTTTTCTCATAGTGCTCTTTCATCATTAATAAAGATTTATTATGAGATTTCAGTTCTCCCTTTGAGATACGTTTGCCTTGGTGTGCAATAATTGCTAGCTAACCCAGCTCTTCATAACATAATAAAAATATAATGAGTATTTATTGCACTAAGCATTCCTCACAAGTACATTATACTTTAAGTACCTATGCAACTACTTGTTTTGCTTTTTATTAGTCTTTAAATTCCATCATCTTCTTCTATTACGGCAGTTTCACTATACACCACCACCACATTCAATTTTCCTCCGTTTACAAGTCCACACATCAGAATTTACTTACTATACAACCGAAGTACTTGAAAACTTTTTTTGAAACCTCTCTTTATACATGTAATACTTAATCTTATGGCTTAATCTACCACAGAACCAATTCTCAGTATTTGCATTGTGCTTTCCGACTTTCTTATTGCATGCATTGTCTTCATTGAATTTGTTTAATACAGTAGACAGTATTACACAAGAGTAATTGTAAATAATGCTCATAAGTTTGAACTGTATTAGCACACACAAAGATACTATCATTCTAGTAGTAGTTAGTGCAAATATACCCACACTTTATAGTTTGTACTAGAACCTCAATAAAACTCCGTGGTACTTAATAGTTTCTGTCTACCTGGTGACTCTGTACTAATAATGACATTCATGCCTCTTTTTATGCAATCAGAATTACTAACTGCTGTTACTTACACAGTAGTATAAAGATGCAAGTTGTTTGTTTGCTTTTTCATTCATTCATCTCATGTATGATCACACATGATGCTTCAGAGTATACAGAATCACACAACGTATCTCTAATACTACACTTATTACACAACAAAATTAAATAATTCTCTGTTCAAAACCCACTATTTAGCATTTAGAACCCAAAGTACCTGTGTAAGTACACACAAGCACATAAGTACACACACATGGACACACCTAGCCTCAGAGTACGATCGTAGTAAATAATACTAATAAAATAGCAAGAAGAAGATGAAGCAAGTCATCAAGCCAAGTAGAGAGATAAAATAAAGGTGTACATTTTTTGCAACATTACGTAGGTACTCGTAATGTCGAGGGTGGAAGTAAAGTAGATTTAACTATAGTCTAGTACACCTTTTCTCATCCTTGTTGTATACTTAATAAGAGTGCAACTGGAAGCTGTAAAGTATTCTTGTGTTATTATCCTGGTAGTATAAGTATGATGATATGATGATGAAGGTAATAAACACTTTAGTAACGTACTATACCTAATTCCCCACACGAAATCCACAGACACAATAATCAACTGAAATACTAGTAGGAGAATAAAGATAGTTCAAAGTGTAGCTTGTATGCTACTACTACGAGTATTGCAAATTCTAACGGAGCTCTTTACATTAGAGTTGTAGGCTACTAGCATGCAGTGTTAACTTTAACATTTTGCCATACGAATGAACCAGACCAAGCAAAGTTCTTTTCTGCAATGTACATTTCAGTTTGATTGAGTCTTTTTAACTGTATTTCCTTTTCTTGCAATTGCCCAGATATACCAACATGCACAGATTCTATGACTATGTACATGCAGAAACGTATAGCATAAGGCAATGCATTCTTGTCTAAGTAAAGTATGATTGCACAGCAGTAAAGTTTATATTGTTGTATTGTAGTACATTGTACTTTAACATCTTTTACAAGCTACGATATATCTAGACTTGTAAAACAGTAGTTTCTAATAAAAAGCTACAGAAATACACTCAGGATAGATCTATCAATACTTGTTGGGCATATTGCATGTACATTACATTACTATTAGATTATAAATTACTCAGATTTCTAAGACACGTACGGGTATGCAGTTTTAGGTTCCTCTGGGTCTGGACATACTCACTTAGCTAGTAGGTAGATACTAGATATGTAAAAAGATAGGTACATAACATTAAAAGCAACTTTACTACTACTTCCCTACATACACAAAGAATTATTGTAGAATAGTTATGGCTGTGTTAGGTATATACGGTATCATACTTGTAAGTTGGATACATATGAGAATTACTAGGTAGGTATGGCTGTATCTGTAAAAATAGACATAAAATGACACAATAGAATCTACCATATCTAATCTGTATTTCATTTTACTGTACTGTACATTAGATTCAAGCTTGCTACTATATAGTACAACTGTTTAGGTACAAGGAGGATGATGACTGTTAATTGTGTTGTGTAGCATGTTAGCTCAGTGATATACTGTTGTTGATTTGTTACAGGATTAGTTTTTAAAAGAAGGATACGATGTATATTTGTATGTATGTATGTAGTTTGTGGAAATATAACACTTGTATTATTACATCCAGGAGAACACAATCATACATCATATTCTAGTCTCAATATTTCTTTGCTTGTGAATTGGATCGTCTGGTTTGCTTATCTTTTTTCTATAGTAGTACAACTAAATACACCTGTGTACCTCTACATGCTTACTAATATTAAAATCTGAGTGTAATAGGATTATTGCAAGTGTGTATACCACACTTTTCCAGTTATCATTCGGAGCGATCCATCTGATTACTGCGAAAATCACATATTAAGATAAATCATAAAGATATTCACACTAAACTAGTAGTGCAAACTGCAGAATGTATGCAACACAAGCGTTACTTTATTTTATTTCAACATTGACATTGCATTTTTCATAGTTGCATCCTTTGCTTTATTGTAGTAGGTTTATGGCCTTTATGGTGAAAAGTATCCTATGTGTATGCACAATATAATATTATAATAAATATACATTTTGTACATGAATCACAGTAGAAATTTTGTGCTCCATGCATGCAATGTATTGAAAAGTGTCGGTAGGAATGAATAGCGTGTATTAATGTTATATACTAGGAATAGTAATCTTATTTGGAAATCTTATCTTTGATTATGGACTAGAAGTGTATTTATGGTTATCCTAGTAGTTTTATTGTGCTGTGTTTTGTGTGTAGTATGTATGGTGTCTGATGATTGTGCGATGAGGATGAGTTATGGTTAGGTTAGAGGTACTTAAGTTTAAAGCAAGTACAGACTACTGAGTCTCTTGAGTCTCTCTCTGGTGTATTGCAGATGACGATTGTAGCAAGTAAGTAAGTAACGGAACTGGTGGGGCGAAAAATTCTACCCGGTTTTAAATGCATTTTTATTGTTGTAGTTTTCTACAAGTACAACACTGTAACGTAATATTATTATAGACATGCCAGATTTGTACGGTTAGTTTTTGTCTTGCGTTCTGTTCCACGTAGTAATGTTACGCTCACCGTGTTCTTTCGACACATCAGATATCTATCTATCACACACACTTACTGCTATTCTATAATATTATTACGCTATCACGCACAAATCTTGGAATAGTACAGTACACCACACTACAATACACCAAGAGCTGCTGAAAAACACATATCACACATTATTATTGTTGGCAGCAGAACACTCGAAAATTATTTTCCTTGAAGATAGGAGCATATATACTACACTTACAATATAAAGTGCAGGAAAAGCAGTTTTGTACTGTTCTCCACGGTTGAGCTAATGTAGACCAACCAGAGAAGGCAAAAGAGGGTTGTATGAAATCATCAAGACGATGAAATGCACTTGGTTTGTTTATTATCTCTTTTTCTATCTCATCCTCATCGTTTGCAAAATTGTTATGTGTATATAGGTACACTTTGTGTTTGTACTTACTTCTATATACACTCTAGCATTTCTTCGTCATCCTTATTAATCATAATGCACACAAACAAGAGTATAATACAAATACAAATACACAGAAGGATGATTTTGAATAACATATATACATGTGTGTGTTACATAATCATAATACACAGGTAGCAGTAATAATACAATTGTAATAATAGTACGATCAGGTTCAGCAATAACAGGATGATAACCTTGCACTTAAGTGTGTATAAAACCAACCATGGATTTACACTAGCAACTAGGTATTTTTATTTGCTGCTTGCTAATAAGCCTTGTAGTTTGTGCTATTGTATAAGTGCATTACGTTATACAATAGAGGTTTGTATGTGTAGTGCCAATTAGTTGTTACATAATCTGATCATCATCCGTCTGAAGAAACTTAACAAATGAAATCAAGGGAAAGAAAGAAGTATAGAACGGTCAATTTGACCCGATGCTCATTAGCCTTGACTTGAACTGACCGTGTCAATTATCTAACTGCATTTTATTTTACATACATTCATACTTGCACTGTTATATTATTTATAATATTTTAGATAATGTATTATAACCACCTATTCCCATAACACACCATGTGTGCTTCTACATACACTTTATCAGCCTTGTAGAAATGTACAGGTATATTATAGTGAGGGAATGATTATCTTCGTGGTTACTGTAGTAGTACTAATAAAAGCTTTGCAGAAATTTCCGCGAATTCGTGCCAAAATGATTTCGGCATTAGTTTTTCTCTGTTTTACATGGATTTACGTGTAGATATTGCAAAGGTACATAGGTTAGGCTTGTTTCTAGTATAAAATATGTGTATTTTATTATTTAAGTGGTTTTTGTTCTATATATGTGAATTTTGTGATTGAGAGGAATATTTTTTAAGACAAGGATGCAAAGAAGATGCGAAGTAGCATTTAGTATAGCGAACTAAAGCATTTATGAAGGATTTGTCGAAGGGTTTAGTCTGGGATTGGAAGGAATATACATTTATACATATAGCAAGTTGTCGAGTTGTGTCTGTGTGGTTTGAATGTGATGAATGTGGTGAAAGAGTGACATAGCTGGGAATGACTGTAGCTTTGTTGCTATTTCGTTGGTTATGCTATTAAAACTGTTATTTTGTGTTGTTGTGTTATGATGATGGTTGTTTGTGGTGAAGCCCAGGAGCTCCACGCATAGGAAAAATGACAATGGCAAGGTAAAACTATGAAATAGTGTATTACGGCTTATTACAGATTAGAGATTATTATTATTGTAGCCAGTAGTACATAGTAGTACCGGGATTACACGGAAGATTGAAAAATAGTAGTACTGCTAAGTAAGTAAGTATAAGGAAAATAATCCATAATCTTTACTGTTTTGTCGGAGATGCATAATGTGGAAGTAGTATAAGTATACTCTGACATAACATAAAACACTTACACACGTTAACATTCCAAATCACATGTAAAGCTCTATGTGTTGTACAAATCGTATAAGAATACAGACAGACAGACATCAAATTGTGGAACACGTACATATACATATAATTTACGGAGACACATAAAATATTATTACTACACCATAGATTCCATAGACACTTGCATGTACAAGTACAGTATGAGTCGTTTAGGGAATCGTTTAATTTTTATATGCCTTATTGCCTTGCTAGGAAATGATATACACTTATCTAATAGTATTTCTGTTAAACTGCTGGAGGCACATCCGTGTATTGTATTGTGTATAGGAATAAAAGTATTCTGCATACGCAACGCACACACAACAACACAGTTTACAGCATTTGGATTAAAACATAATTTTCACAAGCAATTCACATAGCTGACTGGCTGACTGATGATTATGGTGACATTACTTTTAACTGAATGTGACTAGTGGTGGTTGGTGGTGAGAGATGGTCATAAGAAACATTTAGGTATTGTCATTCATTTCATTATGCTTTTGACACTCATTCATGTACCGTATTCGAGTCGCATGCAAAACGTAAAGTCCCTACTTCTTTCATACTCGCATCAACATTACGTTTTACCTACATTACATATTCAAACTGTCTTTGCTTTAATTTATGCTATTTAGTAGGTATGAATTAAATATGTATGGGCAGCTTTGCATATAACTTGCTTTGCTGTGTATCAGCAATAAAATCATCTTTATAATTATTATGGAGCTGTTTTGCTGATTAAAAATTCGAAAATGTTGTTTTGCTGACTGTAGTGTATACAAGGATAAGAAAATATACATACTACGGGTTTTCAAAGCTGTCTTTGTGATTGTGGGGTACTTATATGTACATCTGTCGTGGTGAATTTAAGGAATGAAGTATTTTTGTACTAACTGTTGTCTGGCAGAAATTCAAGTTTGATTTTGACGAGGAATTTAGATTGGCGACTTAAGGACAAACTGCAAAAGTGACAGGAGACAGACTGTCATTTTGAAAACCATATGGGAAAATGATGATGGACACGAGCGACAAGATACATAGGAAGGTTTAGAATTTAGCTGCATTTATGTATTGTCGTGTATATGTTCGCTACAATATTATAACGGAAACGATATTTAGATAATGGAGAAATAATATCATCCTTACAGGATTTTTTAAATCTATCTTTGAATTCAAGTGAAAATCTTGCCTAGCTTGAGTTAACAATGAAATGTCAATGTCTTCAATTACAACTATGTTGCACTAAGGCAGGAAAGTGTCTATTTTTACCGATTGAATCAAAAACTATTTCTATACCATAGAGGTATTAGAAGAAACATCTGAAAATACAATGGGGTTGCTTTTGTGTGTGATGTCGTGATGTAGGAACACATTATGATAGCTATATACAATATTTTAAGCTTTATGGTATTATTTAGTGCATCCAGGTAAATCCAAGTGAAACTGATAGACTGTGAATGGTTTTCGCACATCAACAAATTTCTTAGCAACATATTGTTACTTGTAAGATTTGACTTTGACTGCGACTTGCGCTGTCTACAAAGGGAAAGAAGCTAATAATACAATTATTGTTACAACAATGAGAGTTTTTTATTTTTTATTATTTTTACAACGCTTTGACATTTTTTGTTAAATTCAATGCTATGTCTTACGTAAGGAACTTCACTAATAATCGTTCTTTAGGAATGGCAGTCTTTTGTTTATAGCTAAAAGGTGCTATGTATTGCTTTGTTTGTTTTATATTTGCTTCTGGTTTTCATACAAAGAAATGTGTCGATCTTATTGTGCATAATTTGCCATTAATTAAATTGCACGTACAGGGAGGAAAAGGAACATGTGTCATAAAAATTTATGAACTAATACAATTACATCAAGTCTGGATGCTTTATACATGGAGAATAAGTGCAGGTGAACATGCTGAAAATTGTAATTAGTATATAGCTGCTGTTCATTCGTCAGCATAAATAAAATTAGTTTTTCAGGAGGCAATTACATGGGTGTGAGTGAATTTAATTTGTGTACGTGCAGCAAATGGAATTGACCTTGCATACACTGACTCACATCATCAACTTTTTAATCCCTTGCATAAAATTATTATCTTCCTAAGGATTAATCTCCTTAAGACTGCGAATTCAAAACTTTAGCAGATGACATATTGTTTGCATCATGAATCATATTTTTTATACACATTTTTATTCCAGAAAATGTTGCGAATATAACCTTGTACCTATAGCCATAGCTATGCCGTACACATAAATAGTTCACTTATATAAATTAACAATTTCCTGTCGGCTGGAATTTCCATTGCGTCCATTGCATTGCATTGGGAACAACATACATACATCGAGCCATGTAAATTGAAATAACACGAAAAGTTTCAATAATAATTACTATAACCGAGGTGTAATTGTGTAAACACGGAAAAGACAAGTTTCATTTGATTATTACAAAGTTAATGAAGTCGTGGTGAGATAATCCGATCTGTTATAATTAATTTTGAGCAAAATAAATGGAAAACTAACCGTAACGCGTAGTGTACAAGCATTCCCACATGCAGGCAATGTAAATGTATGCATATTGAAACCGTAAAATGTAAAGGGAAATCGAAGACGAGCTTTATTATTTAATTCACGAACAATTAGGTACTACAACAGGTACAAGTACAGCAACAGGACAGACATTTCTTTTTATAGCAGTAGTATTTCATACATGTACCCTTCATATACATATACCTAGGTACTTTACACACTGTGTACACCATTCTTACATAATATTGTATGAAAAGTACAGAGAAAATATAAAGTGTGTATGCATGGTAGGCTTAGGTTTGCACACTTGTATTATCGTTAAGTTGCAAAGTGGAGGAAAACATGTGGCGAAGTAAAGTGTATTTACGGCAATCTTTTGTTTGGTTGTTGTTGTGTGTAATAATGAAATGCATGCAAGCAAATTATAAATAAGTAAAGTGTAATTACTTTTTTGCATTAACTTTGTTTATTACAGACTAAGCCATGTAAAGCATTTTTAACACTGAGAATAGAAAGAGCACTCTTTTGTTTTTAACATTGCATTTTATTGTAGTACAGCTTCTATATTGTAGTACTTAATACGAGCAGAAGTTGTCTTATGTGTTTCATGACTATCATTTATTTTTTATACAATGAAATACATAAACTCTCGAAGATGTTGCATAAAGCTTGACTTGACTTAAGTCTACTTGCACAAAGTAATCTGTCCAAGTTGACTTTGACTGCTATAGTACTCTGTGTATGTATCTTGTTGACTGATGATGATAATGATGAAATGAATTGTTTTTGTGTATGCCCCACAGCGTCGATTTACCTGTCGTTCTGCAGAATACAATTACGTGACCCTCCAATGCCACCTGAGTGAAGAGGACAGACGAACAGCCCCGGATTCTGCTTTCGTAGATGCTCAAGGAGTGGATTATTTTGAAAATCTCTGTCTTCAAGGAAATCAAACATGCAAATCCAAGAAAATGTTCAACGAAGCCAAAGTCGGAGTTCCTGCAGATCGAGTTGCACACTATGTTGGTCTCCATTACTATGTTGACAAAGAACTTCAATCCTCCGGACTTGCTGGATGTAAACGAGCTTGCGAAATCGAAGATGAATTCCTTTGCCGGTCCTTCCTTTTCAAAAGCAGTGTCACTTCCGGATACAACTGTCAATTGTACCACATGGATCATCGTACTTTGCCTGATGGACCTGCCACATACTTGAACACAGAAAGACCTTTGTTGGACAATGGAATGCCTTTGGGAAGCTACCAGGAAAATCAATGCGACGAGCAAATCAGAAATAAGCCAGAACCAATGCCACAACAACAAGAGGATGATCCGCTAAATATCAATGGAATGAATCCTGGAACATTCAAGCCCGATGTCAATGGAGAAGATTGTGATCATACCGGAACCTGCTACGATGGTAATAATATTTTTGTAGAAGACATCTTTCTCCAGTGTACCTGAAAAATGTAAGAAATGAATTTATATTTTAGTTTGAATATTTTTTGTTTTGCTTTGAATTAGTTCAAGTACAATGCAAAGACACTAGAATTGCCGTCCAAGTTCGTACCAACAAGCCATTTAACGGAAGAATTTATGCCATGGGTCGCTCTGAAACTTGCAACGTTGATGTCATTGACTCAGATGTTTTCCGCCTTGACCTCAGTCTGTCCGGTCAGGATTGTAACACTCAGTCTGTGGTAAGCAAAAGGATGATCCGCAAAATCCTGTTATGAAACTAAAAGTATAAAAAGAAGTATGTGAGGAATAATTGTAATTGCGTTGTGTGTACATGTTTGTCTTTGTTTTGTGTGTTTAGGGAGGAGTGTACACAAACACAGTGGTTCTTCAGCATCATTCAGTGGTCATGACGAAAGCCGACAAAATCTACAAAGTCAAGTGTACATACGATATCAGCTCTCGTAACATTACATTCGGAATGATGCCAATTCGTGATTTGGACACAATTTCTATCACATCCGCCCCCGAGGCTCCCCCACCAAAAATCAAGATCTTGGACAATTTTGGCAAAGAAGTGGAAACTGTTCGTATTGGAGATCGTCTCACATTCAGAATCGAAATCCCCAACAACAGTAAGTTTTTTGCGATAAGATTTTTATTTGTAGGTCGAGGAATTTGCAATTAGGGATTCAATGTAGCTGTATGGTAATACCGAGAAGTGTTATTATTGTAAAAACAAACGTGAAAATAATGTTAGCTAACCCACAGAGATTTTTCTGTGTTTTCTCCCATCAATATTGTTTCCTGCTTCATTATATCATATTATATTCCGACACACAATTTCCTAACTGCTCTCAGTTAATGTAAACAACAGCTCGAGAATCTTCCACTATAAGGAACAAAAGCATAATATGGATTGAATATAAAACAGTCTCACGATTCGAGTCTCGCTATTAATTGCTCCTGTTGTGTTTCTTGTTACAGCTCCTTACGGAATCTTTGCACGAAGCTGCATTGCCATGGCCAAGGACTCACGATCTACTTTTAATATTATTGATGATGACGGGTAAGTCGAATTCAATGTAGCTCTTGCTTGGCTTGGCTTTCATTTGATTTCATTCATAATACCACCATCCCTCATTCAATAAAAAGCTTAAGCGAATAAACTTTTCAAAAAGGTTAAACTTTAAACTACAAAATGTTTTTTTGTTACACGCAGCTGTCCCGTTGAACCATCAATCTTCCCTAAATTCTCTCAAACCAGTCAATCTGCTCTGATCTCAGAATATGAAGCCTTCCGTTTCACAGAGTCATATGGAGTTATTTTCCAATGCAACGTTAAGTATTGTCTTGGACCGTGTCCAGCTGTAAGTTCATCGTTGTAAAAAAAACTCTTTTTTACGGTTATAAACAGCCATTATGACTCATGCCCATAATTGTGAATCTAAAAATATGATTTTATTTATTTTACAGGCCGAGTGCACATATAATAGAGAGAAATTCGATTCATTCGGTAGAAGGAAGCGTCGCGCTGCTGACGGAAGTGATACTGCCATTGCTAACCCTAACGCAACCAGCGCTGATCTTACTCTTAGTCAAGAAATTCTTGTCTTGGACTTCAATGAAGAACTCCCAAGCAACATGCCCAAATACTCCATGCCCAACGATCCCTTCGAAAATATGCCAGGAGGATCTGGAACTCGTTCTTACCCAAGTGGACCCGCAAGCTCTCAAGGCTATGGACCTCGTCAATTCCCCGATTCAGAATACGGTCCAGCAGGAAGCTGTCCGACTAAAAACTCTGTTCTAGTTCTCTCAGTTGTGTGTGGTCTCTTATTACTCCTTTACATTGCCTCCGCAGTCTGTTTCTTAGCAAAAAGTCGGCCGTGGAGAGGATCTTCACTCGGACCACATCATAAACACATAATGCAGTAATTTAACCTTTATAGTACAGATATAAGTAAGCAGATAATAAGGTTAGAGCGTAATTTAGAAAGGCTAACCCAAATTTTAAAAAACGAACCAATTTACTCACACTACTCATAATATTAATACTACCATATCTTCTCAAACGTTGATACAGTAGTAGTAACTTATGACCATAGAACGATTGACAAATAGAACGAGAGAATGAGAAAGAAACGCATAAGTTTAAGTGATTATAATTGTTACTGCAATACTAATATTTATACTAAACAATGAACCTAAATCTGTGTTACATTTTTATAACTACTAACAATCATCCAGTAAAAAAAACTATTTTTACTACGAACATAAGAATACTATAACAGTTTTTATATTTGAGAAAACGGCTGTGCCGTAAGTACCCGTGTAGAAATGAAACGTTCGTTGTTAAAGATAATGGAGAAATGTATTACTATAACTTACAATTGATTTAAAATACTTATTTGTATTGGTTAGTAGAATTAGAGGAATGTGTAAAATCACACACGGACATGACGGTCTCTCGGTCAAATGTTGCTTTTTTAAATCGGTGTTTGAGGACAAACTCGGTGTACAAAGATATTACATTACTATTAAGTTACTTAAACATAGTACTTAGAAACATAACTACAATTGTTGTTCTTAGTTTAGCTTTAGAAGTACCTAGCTATAAATATTCAGTAGTACTTAGGAAAATAGTTTAGGATAGTGTAATATACCCTGCAATAAAATACCAATGTAGATTGCATGATATTGTACTTGTAGTTGTAGTGTGTAGATATTAGTAGTATCGAATTAATTACACAGTAGTAGTACGGTGGGCTTATTGTTACTTGACGTAGAATTTTAGTCACCTCCTCATCATCACTACTACATTACATTACATACAACTATTATATTATTGCATTGCTACTTTATTGACACATGCTGAATGCTGAGCAACCTAAAGCAATAAGCACAATACTAGTAATCTCCTTATTACTTATGGTGACACAAGTGAAACACACTCACAAACGTAGATCTGCACAAATATAGATATTTGCATTTCGTACGAAGTACAGCTCTATTTTGTGTAGACTGTATATGAATTCTGAATGGAAATGGTGGCCGTGGATTTTTATTATGATTTTAGTAGCTTTGTACACATTGGGGAAGGTTGCAGCGATTTATACACTCTAAGTAGTAGTATGTAGTATGTAGTAAATATTACACACGTAAATACTTAATATTGTACCACCACTACACTCACATACACACACGTAGCTTGTGTAGAAGTAATAGTAATATGGAAAGATCACTATTATGTTAATTAAGTATGCAATTAAAAGATGAGGGACACAGATACAATTAAAACCGATAAAAGCATTTATTACATTTGTGGTAAATGTCCGATTGAATCAAAATCATATCATCAATCTTCCCGATTGCCAAACTTCTAAAGTTATTAATTACACATTAATTATGACGTGAATGAACCATGAATTAGGTAACTGTAATTATTGATAATGATAATAATAATTTTGTTAAGGATATAAATAACTAGTTTATGACTAGAATGACTACTATGGAATTTTTAGGACTTTTGGTTTGGCTTTTGGGGGTAATATTTTTCTTTTTCGTTTTATTTCTCTGGCTCTCTCGTGTCTAAAGGTATTTATGTTAGTTGTATGCATTATTAAGTGACTCGAAGGACACAATGAGATTAAGAATAATTATTGTTGTGGGCAAATTGAGTTTTCTACCTCTATAGCTGCTGTAGTGTGGATACAATCTGTTTTTATGGTTTTTCTCAGTGGAATAACCAAGTGTTCTGTTTTGTTGTTATTGTTATTATTATTCTATTACTACATTTTGTAGTGGTATAAATGACAGGTCAGGTCTTTTACAGTATAATGTTAAACCATAGTTATAGTATAGAGCTAAAAGTTGTTATTAGTAGAATAAGAAATATGTGAGTGTATTCATTTACCTTACGAAGCTATGATCGTACCTTATTGTTAAAAGATGAGAGAAGAATTAATTGATTTCAGTGTGAAAATGAAAACTGAACCAGTTACTAATCGTTCTCATCACTTTTTACATTTATATGATACATAAAAAATTTGATTACCAACCAAATCACTGGGGAACCATTAAATATTAACCGTGATGAGGCAATCATAATATTGGGGTATTTTATGTTTGTTTTGTGAAGATTGTTTTTGTTGATTTGATGATGTTTTTTATACATAGGTACTAGTAAAGGATTTTTGTTAAGAAATGTAAACTAAATTAGATGTATTGTATAGATAAGTAGGTCATAATAATCAACTACTACTAATACGGCACATTATTACTAAATACTTTTTAAGTATACAGTGATTTTTGTAAAAACTAATCATTATCATTCATTCTCTCCGACCGATGTAACACTTAAGAATAGAATTTGTCCCTAGAGTTAAATAAGAATTAACAATTTAAGGATAATATTATTAGTACAGTAGGAATAACTCTGTTTCTGGTCTGGACTGGACAGCAATACTAGTTAGAAGAGTTATTTTACTTCACAGTATTTAGAATCATAATTTGTTAATTGTTTTCAGTTTATTGACAATAATTTTAAATTACGATTTACGATTTTATACGATGTACGATCAGACAAAAGTGCAGTGGTAATTTATGTGATCAAATAGTAGTTTTAAATTTTACATTCATTTTGTTAGCCCAAAAGTTATAAGCTCCCATCTTTGCAAATTCTCGATTTATAAATAATTCGCGTATTTTTCAGTAATTTTGCTGTAGCAGCATCAGAGTTTTTTTAAAGGATAAATGAATTGGCTAAATATTGTAAAGAAACAAATTGTCGGAAATTGATTGATTGTTGTTAACTAAAGTAAGAAAAATAACAAGTTGTGTAGCAAACATGAAACCTACTCTACAAACAAAACGATCTACCTATGTACTACAATACAATAACTTAATACATAACGTACATGTACCAATACTATAATAAGCATACGCAATGGAAACGTGATGTATGATGAACATGAACTGTTATGAACTGACTGCAATATTTATTAAATAAATAAAATGATAAAGACTACATAAAAACTGTTTTTTGCAATTCGCAATATCATTTCATGGCATTTGTAATCATAAGGTGGACCACGGACTAATCATTGTCGATTTTAACATTCTGCTTACTCACAATCAGACAAAGACAAATCAGAGATCATACATAAAATTAGTACATCTTTAAATATACTAAAAATACGATAAAGACAGACAGTATATAGAAAAGTTAAAATTGTCACTTAATTAAAATTCGTAGTCCCACACAATTATCTTTATTGCTTACGTCTTAATGTACACACTTTTATGTGTGGGAAAGTGATAACGCATTTGAGAAGCCAATCGATTTGTACATAGACAAAAAAATGTTTACCATGTACTGACTATTATTATGTACCCGGTACCCTGAGAGTTATAAGCCTTGGGATTAGTAGTGCATGCATTAATTTTGCAAACCACCAAAAGTATTTGCAGGCCATTATTGTTCTTATATAACTTGAAGATAATTTTTATGTAGTATTGGCAAAGAAATACGAGCTGATTTTTCCGTCCAGACATTTAAGTAAGTAGGTAGTAGGTACAGACAGAACTACTTCGATGGAACTTTCATGACGTGTAAGAAATAAATGGCTGTCACGTTCTCATGTTCAGTGTGGTGATTCAACCATCTCGCTGCGTCATCAACTTCCTTGTCACCCTAATAATGGAATCAATACCAAATAAAAGACTCTGCATATTATGCCTTTGCCTACACAGTTGCTTCATTTCTGCACTTTGAAGACAAACAACTACTAAATACTTCTGAAAGACCAGAGTCACAATTACAGTATGACTCAATTAAAAATGTGTGTGGAACATCTAAAGGGTTAAGAATTTAAATTGAATAATTAGTTTACAAAATTGCATTAATATCGTAAATTATTATCTAAAAATCAGAATTATTTAATTGCTGCAATGCAAACTATTTTTCCAAAACAAGCCCACAGTATTTGTCAAGTTAATGAGTAATCTCAATAATCTCAAAAATGATGTCTTAAAATAAGTCAAGATTTTGACTTTATAAAATAGAATTATTTAACATTCATGACTCAAAATATGCACGTATTGTACATATTGTAATGATTTAATCTACAATTTAATGAGAATTTCCGAATATTATACTATACTTTTGGAGACATTATTTTAACATGAAAATATGAAACTATACATATATAGATCAATATAGATGCATAGATTCTCATTGAGCAAAAAATCTTAAGCATGAAACCCGTTTAATTGATCACTACTGTATGGTATCCCCTTCTCGGAATATTTTATCTACTGGCTACCAATAGAATGTCAATTTCGTTAAATCCAGGGCAAAGTGCTCGTCTTCATCATTAGGGGAAATCAAAGAAAGCCAATTGGAAATGAACAAGGCGACAAGACTCCCACAAGCCATCCACTCTATACTACAAGAACGTATTGAGAATTGCAATGGGCGTATCTGTGTTTGTACATGGAAAGCTGGAAGATGTACCTATTAAAAATCAACACGTAATATTTGATTTTACATATACCTACCATACACTCGTATCGTAGTTAGTTACTACTTCAATTTACAATGTAAAATCTGATACAATTGCACTTAGTTGTATCTGCAGAAGCCCAAACGTAATTGGTGGACAGAATTTGCTTTAATATTCTATTCCACTACAAGAAAGTCCCCCATACAACTTTCCTAAATGTCTTGCATGTATAGCCAATTGAATCCAACCACACAATATTCATGCTGTACTCTAACTTCAACCTTTACTTAACTGACACGTTGACACGTATCATAGTTCCAACAATTCAAAGGAGCCATTGTGGAAATATCAACGGAGTGTGTTAATCTCTTTCAGCCATTTTAGTTTGCATGCACTCTGTGCTTCATGCATAGACGACATTTTTCCAGTATGAGATTCCCCAAAAAAAGACAATAATTATTTGTACTGCCCAAATATTTTATCAATGTAAACACTTGATTATTGCTAATTTTTGGCAAAATGGTAAGTTCGCTTTATAAATCTCTTTTTCATACGAATATGGTTCATGTAGAATTCTAAGTCAATTTTATCCTTATATAGTTAATATTTTGTATTCATATATTATTGATTGATTGACATGAATTTTTCGGATTTTGGAAAAGGCCGGTGGTGGTCGTAATCATCGTCAATATGTTGACATAGAATTACGAACAAACATAGAACATCTAACACAAACCATTGCAATTGTTAACGCCTTGATGACAAGAACCAGCATGTCACAATCTTGGAGAGAAATTTTTTCGCAGCATAATGTAAGGAATTTCTTAAATTAAATTAACACTTTGAAGTAATATGAGATAGGGGTGGACACATTTATAATAAACTCAGGCGCGTAGCCAAGATTATACTATGTAATAGGTCGGGGAAAAACATTCTCATTTCTGGGAGAGAAAAATCCGTGTATGCGAAAGCAGCGTAAAATGAATCGAAAAAGTGGGTCACCCAAATATTTTTGCTTTATTATGACAAAATAGCCTCTTTTTTAGAGATTTCGATTTATATTTACTCCTGTATACACCTTGGTTGATGCACATCATTAAAATGTATATGTCATGCTAGCAAGTCATAATCACTCATGTACACATTAAAGTCTTTTCGAGACAAATAATTTTTTTATCATTTCATACATCATTCATGATATTTTGAAAGAAAATTGTTGAGGATGTTTCTTTATTCTTTACCGGTATGTGAAGTGTGGAAACTCAACGAGATATATTTTAGTTTTCGAATTTTCATTCCCACGATTTTAATTTAATTTCTCTCTCTTTCCCCTACAGTTACTTTTGAGTGAAACACACAACTATGTGGTAACTAGTTTGGACGGAGAAATAGTCACATCCGTGGACAGGAGGGTAATATTTTAAAACATTCTGAAATATGTATATAAATAACATTACATTATTTTTAACACTTTTAATACAGGTTTAATATTATAATTTATTGTTTTTGGTAGGTCAGAGACCACATTCGGAAATTTCGTATCCGAATGACTCCATATCCCGTGGTTTTAGAATACGAATGTCCGGAGAGATATTCACACACCCCTCGTGGGATTGAATCTATGTACTATAACCCGTCGTTTTTATCAACACCCAACCACAATTATTACAACAGCATGAGATTTGGATTATCATCTCTAACGTCACAGGAAGTTCAGCTCCGTAATCAAGAAGATGAGATCGAGAGAACGCAATTGGGTGAGACTTCTGGAGAGTATTGGGACCGGATTTATAGAGAAAATTTAGAGAGAAGGCTAGAAGAATATCGAACGCAAGGTGGAGTCAATAATCGCTATGGAGCTCAAGGGGTACCTACCACCACGGCACATGAAATTCAGAACTATCCATGGATAAATCCAACACAAGATCGAAGTGGATACTTTGGACTTAATTTCCCTATTTTGCCACCGAATCTTTTAAACTACGAGGTCTACCCTGGGTTCGTACCACTGCCTCAAAACGTCAATTTACGCAATCCACAAAGTGCTCAAGGAGCGCAGGGACAACCAGCTCCAGCTGTGGATTTACCTGGATCTAATCCCCCAAGTATAAATCAACAGGAAATCCTCGCACCAGTTGCAAACCGAGTGGCACCAATTGTTCCAGTAAATATCCTGGCACCAACTGTTCCAGCTCAAGCAAATATACCTGCACCCGCGATTCCAGCTCCAGTAAATAGACCGATGCTCATTGTTCCAGCTCTACCAAGCGGATCTGAAAATACTGCTCCAGCAAATCAACCGGAACCAATGGTTCCAGGGGAAAATCTCTTAGAATTTAGGAGTGTTTCTAGAGGAAATGGTGCAGCATCTGCTGCAGATGAACATATGCGATCGCTATCGCTTGAAAACGAAGATAATACAAACCCACCCGCTATTATTGCAAATCCCCCGGGACCGTCTGCTCAAGGTACATATACAATACAGGCATGCATGTAATACAGTAAATTGGACTGAACTCTTTGTAAATCAGTCTACCTAATGACTTCCATTCTTCCATTACAGGCGGCAACAGTCTGGCGCTTTCTGATCGGGAAGATAATGCTCCAGGACCATCTCGAAATACCCGGAAATCTCGTAGAGTCTCTAATGTACCCGTAACGGACTCTATAGACGACATTGAAACTGAAGGGCCTCTAGTAAACGATGAAAATGAAGCAAACATTCCTGCAGCTCCTAACGTGGTAAAAAAATATGGTAAGAGAAAAGCCCCAGCTTTAGTTCCACAACCACCAACATCTAATCCATCGGTTGCAAACGAAAGACAGCTACGTTCAAATAGATCTGGAAAACGACAAAAACATTCACCAGGGGAACAAAAAGGTGAAGAAGTTGATTCAGCGGATACTCCCTCAAATCACCCATCAGCGGTTTCATCAAAGGAACGATACATTTGTAAACCATTGTCTGGTAATGGTTTGCCAATAACTACTGGAAGCAGTGCTAACCACCCGGAAGAAAATGTACCTGGCACTTCTACAAACATCAGAACATCTACTACTCAAAATGATGAAAAATACCATAATATGACTAGAACACTCTTGTCCATTGTTCGCAGCGTTAAAAGAGATCAGCCAGACCACAAAACTATCAAAACTATTGTCAATGCTTACAATATCTATAAGCATGCGAATATTTCAGAAGCCAAGTTTGTTGTAAGACAACTGAAAACAATGTTTGGGGGAAAACATGAGGCTAGTAGAAAATCTTCTTCCGTCAACAATCAGGTTGATACGGTCGATGCAACGGTTGGTTCTGATAGAACTGGTTATTGTGCTTCGGTAACTAGCATCAGCAGCAGTTCGGATATTGATGACAACATAGAAAGCCTACAGGATGATCTAGCGGCTCTAAATGAGGACATCAACGAAATCAACAATACAATGGATGTGGGGGATGGCGAGCAACAACTGGTTTGCGATTTTTATAACCAGAATCGACGCAACCAGGAACATGAAAACTTTCGTAATCTTGATCAACTTTTTGGTGGTGTTTATGAAGATTTGGTAGCAGAAAATAGGAGAGTTGCCGTGGGCAATGAATACGAACTCTATGAAAATGAGTCTATTGATGATGCAGAAGAAATTAATAACAATATGCAGGACAATGGGGATGTAGAAGAAAATGATGTGAATATGCAGGAGAATGGGGATGAACATCCGGTGGGAAATATGGATTTACGAAACAATCATGTTGATGAACTTAATCGACAGATTGATCAAGTTGTTGAAGATTTGCAGCCTGTCAGCCTCGATATGGATCCCCTTGCTAACATCAACAGTGCAGGTAAGGTTTTAACAATTAATTCACACCCCAGGATGCAAATTGACGTCGTTGTACGATCTGGTGCTTCACGTCGTGAAACAACCAACGAGGTCCCTCAAAACAATGAACAGGCAAATCACTGCAATTCTAGAGAAATGACTGGTCAGAGAAGACATGCTCCTGACGTAATTCCAGATAATCGACGGCCAAGACAAGGGGAATCTTTAAATCCGGTCGTTGAATATGGAAGAAATCATGCTCCTTTTCCTAATGTAGGTAACGCGGGACCTGCGGGTGCTTTTTATCCAGTCGGTCGACATCCAGCACCATGTTTTCCTGTAGTTTGTCAACCTAGACCACCTGCTCCACGAAATGATTTTAATCTCCACTATCCACATCAACATTTTAGACAGCTGGCAGTAAATTATAGCCCTTATCATGTTTGTACGCGTTCAGCCTTATTTGGAATTCCACTAATACATCCGGGAATTCCCCTTCCAGGGGTAGTTGTAAATCCACCAGTAGCTCAACCAAGAGAGAATATGCAGGCACAACAGGCAAAAATGATTTCATACAATTCTTTTTATCACATTATTTAACTTTTATTTCAAATGTGTGAATGTGCCCAGCTTTATATTTAATAGACATGTATTTTTGTGTAGCCGCAGCAGAATGTCAACGGGCTGCCTCCTAATGTCAACCCCCAGGCTATGGCGGATTTGGAGAGTTATATGAGACCATTGGTGGCGCATTTTGGTTTGGAAGAGGTATATTTGTACACAAGGCCGTATTTAGGATTCCGTTTCGGGAGGGGCAAAATGCCAATATGATACATAATATATTTGAAATATTTGAGCTACTTTAAGCCGAAATCAATCTAAAATGCATCAGATTCTTGCGATTTTTTGCTTTTTATAGTAAAATAATCTATTTTTCTCCGATTTCGGAGGTGACAATTGCCCCCTCTGCCCCCACCTAAATACAGCCTTATTTGTACAGTATTATTGATTCTTATAGTATTCATAGAATAGAAATATTATTCATTAGTCCTGGTGGATAATTTGCTTACGATATAGATACTTCCTTCTACTAAGGTACCTATCTG